>VYZV01017667.1:30059-81645 GCA_013401275.1 Pandion haliaetus | reverse complement strand
CCGGCGGGAGGAGGTAGAAAGCACCGGGAATGGAGCTGAGCCAGGAAAGCGGGAGGGGTGGGGGGAGGTGTTCTGATGTTTGGTTTCCCTTCCTAATACCCTTGTGTTTTGTTTTTTATTTGATTTGTAGTAAATTCAATTGATTTTGTTTCTTCCTCAAGTTGAGCCTGTCTTTTGCCCGTGACCATAAGTGGGGAGTGATCCCTCCCAGTCCTTGTCTCGACCCACAAGCCTGCCTTTATATTTTCTCCTCATCCCAACGTGGCCAGACGAGGGGGTGGGGAGTGAGCGAGAGGCTTCATGGTGCTTTGTTACCGTCTGGGCTGAAACCGAAACCACGACACAAGATCACACTGGAAACAGCATGACTGATGCTGCATAAATTCTAAAAAAATATTTGTGGGAGGCTGGAGGAGTTAACCCAAATTACTTTAATAACCTGATTTTTAACATGTCTCTGTGAATGGTTGATTTGGCACAAGCAGAAGGAACAGAGAGCCAAGGAAAGTAGAAAGGGGAAGATTAGTTTCAGGGGAAGAGGTGAATCGAACCTCACCCTGTTAACACCTTTGCTTCATTTTTCCAGTCTTCAGCCTATGGGCACAAACCAGTATAAGCCCCAAAATAGCCACTTGTAACTGATCTCAAGTTGTGCCCAGCTGTACTCCGCTTTACGATGAATTTTCACCCTTTTCAGGTAGTCGTGTCTTAGCATCACAGCAAACTGTCAAAATGAAACTACATTGCAACAAGCCAGCAATCTGCTCCTAGGACTTCATTTAAGTTTTGGAAAATCTACTGCTAGAGTGTGCAGAACCTAGGAATAAAAGACAATACAGTTTTGAGACTGTTATATCATAAATCTGTTTTCATTACTGGTATTTTTTCAACAAATACAAAAATAGTAGCTATGGAAGACTAGATAATTATACTGGCCTGCAAAAGGTTAAAGGGTCAAGATAGCCTTTAGCAACAAGTCTATTCCAGATACAGATTATTATGAGAAAATATATTAAATGTTAAAAGTGGGAGAACTCAGGGAGTTGTAAAGAGGTGATGGAGAACAGAGCATGACAATGAGTGAGAACGAGCTTCTGACCATAATACAGTGGAAAATCAGAACAAGTGGAGGGTTTTTATAATTTAATTTTGAAAAGTCAGAAGTCAACTCTGTACAACAGAGAGACTAGAAAAAGCCCACATAAGTTTACATTGCTCCCACAAATTTTATCAAATACAATTTTGGTGGCCTCAGTGGGTTTAAATCTGCTTACCCTAGCTGAATTTGGCCCATGTAATTTAGACAAAGGCTACACAGATACTTTGTTTGATTTCTGATGTAACTGATTTAATTAGTATACTTAGATTGCTAGCATACACATTTCAGAGTTTACACCACCCATGGGCACCGAGTTGGGTGAAAAGGTACTATTATGCACTTCAGATGGATTGCCACAGTTCATAAAATCACAGAATCATAAAACATTTTATTTGGAAGGGATCTCTCAATGTCATCTCACCTAACCCCCTGCTCAAAGCAGGTTCAGTTAGGTCACATTGCTCAGTGCCTTGTTTTCAGTTATGAATATAACTCACATTTTGAATATCACCAAGGATGGACAAACCAGAACCTCCCTGGGCAAATTGTTCCAGTGGCTGACTGTACTCACAGTGAAAAAAATTTACCTTTAAATCTAACCAGTATTTCATCTCTTTCAACTTGTGTTTTTTGCTTCCTGTATTGTCACGGTACCTTTGGAAAAGGTCTGGATCCATCTTGTCTGTACCTTCCAATCAGATATTTTTAGATAGCATTTAGATGTCCCTTCACCCTTCTCTGCTTAAGTCTGAACGAACCAGTTCTTTCCCTTTCTTCTTGCTATGTCCTGTCCTCCACCCCCCAAGTGACCTTGGTGGCCCTTTGCTGGACTTGCTCCAGCATGTCACTGCCGTTCTTGCACAGAGGACCCTAAAGCTGGACATAGTTCTCCAGATGTGGTCTCACAAATGCCAATAGAGGGGAATAACTATTTTTCTTGATCTGTTCACTATCTTCTTCCTAAATACAACTGAGTATTCAGCTGGGACTTCTTCATGGAAAGGGACAACACTGCTGACTCGTTCAGCTTGTTGTCCACCAGGATTTGCAGTTCCTTTTCTGCAAAGCTGTCTTCTACCGACTTGGTGCTCAGCCTATACTGTTGCATGAGGTAACTCCTAGACATGAGACTCTTCACACGTCTTTTTTGGAACTGGAAGTCCTGCTCAATCACTTCCCATGAGACAGACAGAAAGGGAATAATAAACATGATTCTCAAATCTAGTCGTTTGATTGCTCATTTAGAAGAAAGGAGCCTTGCTTCCTGTGTGGAGTTCAGGGAGAGCTTAAATATAAAAAAGACTTAAGGACTGGTCTGAAAATCATCTCTTCTCTCTGTTAGGTGAATACTGTAACTGCTAGACTATAGAACTCTATTATCTGTCTGGCCCAGTGAAACATGGGATAGGGCAGGAAAGAGAGAGTTTCATTCTAAATGACTTTTTAACTTAAAGATAAGAGCTATGTTACACAATAACCTGATTCAAAGCTGTTCAGGAAAAGGAAGAAATGAAACATAATTCTATTACCTGAGCAAAGTCTACAACCACTGAGCCACATGATAAGAATAGAATTATTCATCCTATAATTTTTCATAAGAAAGGGCTGATTCACTGACTTATCTCCAGAAGAAGTTTGAAGACTATAGATCATCATTCAAGATAGGCATATTTTTGTAATCAAGGTTCATGTGTTTAATCCTTTAGTGGCTTTAGTGCACTCCTCTCTCCACTGCTACTATTGTGCTTAGCTGCTAGCTTAGAGTCTTTCAGTTCAGCATGGCAGGTTCTTTGGAGTAAGGTTTTATCTCACTCTCCTTGTACATGTATAAGGCAGCTCCTTTAGGTATAACTCCATTGTGGGCTCCATTAGGTACCAAAGTCCAGTTCCATGTTAGATACTTTTAGGACTTTAGTTGTAATTCAGGGTGTTGGGGTGCAATAGCCAATGGAGAGAAAGGTCCACCTTCTGAACTACCCTTAGGAGGTGCCTATTTTTCTCCATTCACTGTCAAGGGAGCATACAATGAGGATGTTCCTGACCTAGCCATCTCAGGAAAATGTCTAAATTTAGCTGTTTTGATTCAGAGTGCTACTGTTAAAAGTCTTCTGTGTAGATGCAACCCTAGTCTCAATGACTGGAATAGCTCATGGCAAGTGAGAAGGCCCTCAGGGACAATGCAGACCATTTGGAGATTTTGTGCTCAAAATTATTGTACCTGAAAATAAATATTATAAATTGGATGATGTGGGACTTTTTTCATTTTGTGTGTTTAGAACGGTCAATGTTGGATAAAAAAGTTCCTATTTGATGGACAATAAGCAAAACTTTGTGTCTTGAAAGCACTACAAATAAGATGCATAGTTAACATTCATAAGGTTGTTGGGACTTTAGAAAAAATGGTGGGCTTGAATTTGACAAAAGTATTTAGCAACATTACAAGAATCCCCTGTGATAACTGATTTGGTGAATTTTTATCAACACAGTCTGTTTGTCTAAAATGCACTTTGATCACCACCCACATGGCAATAAAGAAGACTGAAAATAATATACTTTTTATTCAGCAAATAAATCTATTTAAAATGGTGTTAAAGTGAGAAATGTTTGCTATAGAAAATAGAACATAGAAATGCCTGGGGAACTACGAACCGTTCTTTGACTCCAAGAGCAAGCGTCATCGTGCTGCTTGAATTCACACAGCTAAATGGTTGTCCCCTTTCCTTCCATAACTAAGGTGGTCTCATTCACACTTCCCCTTCAGAACAGTCCCTGGCCCATGTTAGTACTGTGCACAGGACCTGAAACTGTCACAGTTATTCCCAGGAACACTGAGTAATTAAACGATGTAGGTAATCATTAATAGACCTGTTTGGTTTAGTATGTATGGACTCCTCCATGGGTTATTCAGAAATCCATTCCTTGGGCCAGCTAGATCTGAGCCTTGACCATATCTTGAATACTAACATTAAAAGTATAAAACTGAATATAAATATTAATAATACCTGCTAATATTTTATACTGAGGGCAAGTGTCCCCTAAGTTCAGGGAGACACCAGACAAATTTTTTTTTCTTTTTCATGAATAGTTATTTGTGTCTTGTTTAGGACTGTTAAGTGCTAACCAGTTTCTGATTGGTGGTTTTTTGGTGATAATCAGTAGACCTTTTTTACTGCTGTTTTAAGTGGTTTCCATCTTCCTTTTCCCACTGCAACTTGTTCCTGTCCCATCAGCTAGGACAGGGCCATTTGACTTGGCACAGCTGAGAGGGCAGAGATTTCTGGAAATGAAGCAGTGCAGAACGAGGGAGGGGAAATCCTATCAGTGACTGTCAGGTCCCTGAGACATGCAGCTGAAAGTCAAATCAACTCTCTGCCTGGCTGCCTTTTAATCTCTGGTGTGGGAGCGGTCAATAGGAAAAAGAGGGTTTTAATCTTTTTTTATTCCATATCACTTTGCAGCTGAGCTTTGCAGGCAAAATTAATACTCACGTTTCAACTCACAGATGGAATTGTTGTTGAAGCTTTGGCTTATGTAGAAACCAGTTTTGATACCATGTTGGTAGAACTCTTGCTGGGAGAAAGATTAGGGTTGGCGTCCTGCCTGGATCACACCATCGTCAGCAGAAAGGTTTCCATTCACACCAGCTGCACTAAAGCTCACCACAGAATCCTTAAAATTTCATGGTCTGAAAGTGATTATATACCTCTTATATACTTATCTGTACTCGGAGTTTACTTAGCCTTCAGGGCACAAAAGTATATAGGAGCTAAGTGGACTTTAAGACTCCAGGCAGGACTATGATTTTGTATCACTAAAATACCAACAAAAATGTCACTCTTGAATAAAAGTGGCAAAGTAATCTTGCTTCTTGGGAAATTGGGACAGACAAGAGTGTTACATTATTTGAGGGTAAAGGTTAGAATTTCTTCTCTGCACAATTTTGGTGCAGCAAATGCATCTGTTTCTGCTAATATTTGAATGTCAGCAACTGTATTGTGCTAAAGCAGTTCAGGGAGACCAGTGACGAGTGGCATTCCTCAGGGATCAGTATTGGGATCGGCGCTCTTTAACATCTTTGTCGGCCACATGGACAGTGGGATTGAGTGCAGCCTCAGCAAGTTTGGCAATGACACCAATCTGTGTGGTGTGGTTGACACGCTGGAGGGAAGGGGGTGTCATCCAGAGGGACCTTGACAGACTTGAGAGGTAGGCTCATGCGAACCTCTTGAAGTTCAACAAGGCCAAGTGCAAGGTCCTGCACGTGGGTAGGGGCAATCTGTCATGGTTTAACCCCAGATAGCAACTAAGCCCCACACAGCTTCTCGCTCACTCCCCCCATGTCGGGATGGGGGAGAGAATCAGAAGGGTAAAAGTAAGAAAACTCATGGGTTGAGGAAAAGACAGTTTAATAGGTAAAGCAAAAGCCACACACACAAGCAAAGCAAAACAAAGAATTAATTCACCACTTCCCATGGGCAGGCAGGCGTTCAAACATCTCCAGGAAAGCAGGGCTCCATCACGCCTAACACTGACTTTGGAAGACAAAGGCCATCACTCCAAATGTCTTCCCCTTCCTTCTTCTTCCCCCAGCTTTATATGCTGAGCATGACATCATATGGTCTGGAATATCTCTTTGGTCATTTGAGTTCAGCTGTCCCAGCTGTGTCCCCTCCAAACTTCGTGTGCACACCCAGCCTACTCGCTGGGCCTTGACTCTGTGTGAGCACTATTCAGCAGCAACTAAAATATCCCTGTATTATCAACACTGTTTTCAGTACAAATCCAAAACACAGCCTCATACTAGGTACTATGAAGAAAATGAACTCTATCCCAGCCAAAACCAGCACACAATCCCAGGTGCAAACACAGACTGGGCAATGAGTGGATGGAGAGCAGCCCTCTGGAGAAGGACTTGGGGGTACTGGTTGACAAGAAGCTCAAAATGACACGGAAATGTGTGTTCACAGCCCAGAAAGCCAACCATAACCCAGGCTGTGTCAAAAGAATTGTGGCCAGCAGATTGAGGGAGGTGATTCTCCCCCTCTACTCCGCTCCTGTGAGATCCCACCTGCAGTACTGCATCCAGCTCCGGGGTCCTCAGTACAAGAAAGACATGGACCTGTTGGAGCAGGTCTAGACGAGGGGCATGAAGATGATCAGGGGGCTGGAGCACCTCTCCTATGAAGACAGGCTGAGAGAGTTGGGCTTGTTCAGCCTGGAGAAGAGAAGGCTCTGGGGACACCTTATAGCAGCCTTCCAGTACTTGAAGGGGGTCTGCAAGAAAGCTGGAGAAGGACTTTTTAAAAGGGCATGTAGTGGTAGGTCAAGGGGTAAAGGCTTTAAACTGAAAGAGGGTAGATTTGGATTAGATGTAAGGAAGAAGTTCTTCACTGTGAGGGTGGTGAGGCACTAGAACAGGTTTCCCAGAGAGGTTGTGGATGTCCCGTCTCTGGAAGTATTCAAGGCCAGGTTGGATGGGCCTTTGAGCAACCTGGTCTAGTGGAAGGTGTCCCTGCCCATGGCAGGGGGGGGTGGAGCTAGATGATCTTTAAGGTCCCTTCCAACACAAACCTTTCTATGATTCCATGAATTTCTCTTTCCACATTCATGAGGGTCTTAAGGAGCAGTTCATGTAAAAGGTGTAGTTTACAGTGACAACATATTCCTCATACATGCGATGCTGCAGAGGTTTTTAAGTCGTTCTTCTCTTGGTTTAGAGAAGTAAGTCCCAAAGAGGCTGGTAGCCTTTTCTTGCTCAGAACAGTGCTCTGTTGCTGCATGTCGCTTCTGGGGCTCTACTTGACAACTTGTGCTGGATGTCCATGGGGAGAATAGGAGTTGCTAATAGTAGGGAGAAGCATGCCCACATCAGGGAAAGGCCCATGGCTGAGGAGCCTTGATGTGCACAACCACAGCTTTGAGAAAGATTAACTTAGCTGGAGAGGGAGAATTTGGTTGCCCTCCAGCTTCTGATCTCCAAGGATGCATCCAAAGACACAGGATTTGCCATATTTGCATTGCTCTCAGCCTCCTTTTTTGAAAGGATCTCCAGCACACTGTTTCATACTATCAACCATGTTAAGGCTATTAACAATATCTTTATCCAAAGCAGCAACATGCCTGCATCCAGAGGCAGTCCATCCCAGAGAAGCCAACAAGTGGCAGCTGCCAGAGGCAATCTGTATCCATCAGTGAACAATTGTACACAAGCATGCTGTCAGCTCCTCTTTTAGTCCACCCCACTGTTCCATCCCACAGCTGACACCTACTACAGACCAAAACTACTTCTAGGTGTAGAATTGGGTGGGCATGTATTTCTGGTCATGACAAACTCCTACAGACCTGAGGTACAGTGGTTTAGTGCTGACAAGTCTATGCTGATAATAGTTTGTTGATTGCCATGGCAACTAGGAGCCTTACTGTGCCCATAAATGGCCAAGGTGCATATTGCCATTTAGTGCTCCTCAGAGCAATGTTCTTCTTGCAAGCATAACAGGACTATCCAGCACATCCCAGGACCACACAAACTACCATAGACAACAAATGTGGAGTGGGATTAGTTATGCCCATGCTGTATGCCAGGCCAGGTGCCCTCAGCCTATCCCCTGGGAGCTTGAGCTGCCCCTGGGGAGACCTTTCTAACATTTGCACCACTGCTGACTTGTCTGCAGCTTGTACACCCCATCACTTTAATGTGCAGTTGCACTCAAAATGTTGCACCCAGCACTGCAGCTTAGTGCCTACCACAGTCTCTCTGTGCCATTGTAACATGCTCTGACTTCTGATAGAGGCCATTATGAGGAAAAAAATGCATTTTATTTTGAGAAGAAAAATATTCTATTTCCAGAAAAAATAAATTAAAATAATTGTTTGTTATTAGCAGATGATGGAAGAGAGTGAGACAAAAATCAGTTTCAACCTTTTCTATTAAACTATATCATGAAACAAGAAACCTTTCTGATCCATTGTAAGACAGCCACTGTTTGCACATAGCAACACTTATTTCTAAAAATCCTCATGGACTCTAGAACTTCTGTAATAGAATTAAATAAAATGGCTGAAGGAGAGGAAAGAAAAGGTCTCCAATCTATACAAAACAAATGAAGATGTGTTATGGTTTTTGCAGGATAATTAGATGAAGCATGAGAAAATTATCCATTATTCTGAAAGGCACATTTGAAATAAAAATGTCAGCCTGATTATGTTATGAATAAAACCTGGGAGGTGTTGAGTAATAGCCGGCCATCACACATCAGGATTTGGTCAGGGTAAAGCCCTCAGTAATGATGTCAGGTTAGATGAAAATTCTTTAGTGTGCTGTTTAAATAAACACTGGCAAATAAAGGTATTACACTTCCTGGAACAACTAAGAAAACATACCCTGGCGCAAGTGAGGGAAGGAAGTGAGTAGCTGGTAAAACACATTTGGGTTAACTGCTGAATTTTGGTCAGTCTACAAGCATATGAGGTGAATAATTTATTCTTTTTTAGGTTTTTTTCTGAACCAGAATCTGGATTAATTTACCAGAGATACAGAAAGATTTTTTTACAATGCAGATTCATTTTAGTTTGCAGTGCAATTCAGTATCTGTTGAAATACCAGTTACTGGATGTTGGCACAAAGAAAACTGAAATAAATGATTCATAACAATTAGCACAGAAGTGCAAAAATTCACAGGAGAGATTAAACTGGAGTGACTCATTCAATCTATCTTTCTGTTTACAGAGGTTTCAATAATCTAGTGAGGGTAGAAAAATTGCCATGTGACTGATATCAGGTAAAGAGACATTTTGAGTAAGTTAATTGTAACAGCAGTGTTTGAGTAATGTGTTGTCTGAAATACTGTTGAAAGGTGTTAACAGCTTCCATGAAATGGCTTTTTTGCTTAATACAGAATAGCGGGCTAATTTGCAGATGGTGGATATGTTAGATCAATGGAACAAGCAATCAAGTCTGTCCACAGGGAGTAACTCAAAACACCACTCAAGGCAACAGAGTCTTGAAAAGCCCTGATCAGAAGCTAGGACACAACATTGTTGGGTATCTGTATACATTTGAGGCAGAAAGGCAATGGTACAATCCATCAGAAGATAAAGGTTTCAAGAAGCAGCAAAAAATTAGAGCTTCTCTGGCCCAGAACTGACAGAAGATTCAGATATGCCACCTGCAAGCAAAGAAATTGCCTGTTTCTTATATGCAAGAAAACACCTTCATGTACATCCCTTGTAAACAAGCAGAATTGCATCATAAGAAATCCAACTCTCACCATTTGTCCCTCTGTCACAATTACTCTTGCAAGTGCCTGATCATGAACTAACAACTCAGATTTAAGGGGCAAAACTATATTCAGAACAAAAGACTTAGATGGTAAGAAAGATGACGTGTTTTGTAGTTCTGTAAAGGTCTTAAACATGTGTCTGTATCTGTCCATGATAGTATCAGGTCCTTTCTGAGATCATCTAATATCTTTCTGTGATGTCACATAGTTTTTTTAGAGGAATTTGAAAGGATGGCAAGATTTTGACTGGAACATGGTTGTGAAAGAATATTCTGGGACATAAGTCAAGCTGAAGAGCAAAGTTAGAGGAGAATTCGTATGATTAGAAGGCAATAGCAAGATGAAACTTCTAGTAAGTATTTGTAATTTGTCATGTAGCTTGAAGAAAATTGTCCTTGGAGCTCTGAAATCACTCATAGTTAAAGCGCAATCTAACTAAGAGATGACAAGAAAAATTCAGTTTCTCCAAGAGACGATTCTTGGCTGTGATCAATGCTTTGTAAACATATGCCCATTTTTTAAATTAATAAAGGATTAGAAGGATATTTTGTTCAAGAAATATATTTTGGCCCAATCCTTTTAAAGCTAGTAGGTATTTTAAAATTAGTTGAATGTCTCTTGCATTCTCAACATTCATTCATTGTCTTGGATGATTTCTGTTAGCTGAAATGATGTCAAACCATCAATTTACTAAATAGCAGCAGAATAGCCATCTCTCTGTAAGCAAGTCCACTTGGCGATGACACAGTATTTGTAGGTCTTGAACTACAGTGGGATTCAGGTGCAAATCTTCCAAGGCATAATTTTGCTAGAAAGAGGAACAAATTCCTCCAGAGGAGGAATTTGACTGGAGAATGAATTATAGTAAGTGATTCACAAGACAGGGCCAAATTCAGGTATTCAGCACTGATCCTGAAAGCTCAGCACTATGCTGGGAATTTTTCCCCCAATGTTAACAGAAATAACTGTCATTGATGGTTATCAGACTATCTCAATAACTCCTAAGTTTATTCTGAACTTCCAATAACAAGAAAAATTACAAGGAGATTTGCTTAGTCATGTATTCACCAATCTCATTTCTGCTCCACCTGCGGTCTGCAGAATCGCAGACAGTCAAAGTTTCTGGAAAAAAGCTTCAGGATTTAATAAATGCATGTCCTGGTTTCAGCTGGGATAGAGTTAATTGTCTTCCTGGTAGCTGGTACAGTGCTATGTTTTTGAGCTAGGTATGAGAAGAATGTTGATAACACACTGATGTTTTCAGTTGTTGCTAAGTAATGTTCAGTCTAAAGTCAAGGTTTTTTCAGCCTTTGATGCCCAGCCAGCAAGAAAGCTGCAGGGGCACAAGAAGCTGGGAGGGAACACAGCCAGGGCAGCTGACCCAAAGTGGCCAACGGAGTATTCCATACCATATGATGGTTTAGGAACTGAGACGGGCGCGTCGCGGCTCGGGGGCTTCCGGGTGCGTCGGTTGGCGGGTGGTGAGCAATTGCGTTGTGCATCACTTGTATATTCCAACCCTTTTATTATTACTGTTATCATTTCATTAGTGTTATCATTATCATTATTAGTTTCTTCTTTTCTGTTCTATTAAACCGTTCTTATCTCAACCCACGAGTTTTAGTTCTTTTCCCGATTTTCTCCCCCATCCTCTGGGGGGGGAAGTGGGTGAGCAGCTGCGAGGTGCTTAGTTGCTGGCTGGGGTTAAACCACAACAATGCAATATTTTGTAAGACTTGTTTCCTTACTATCTCTTGGGCTGGCACAAGTGATGGGTCGAACTAAATATTCCTGTTTTGTACAGAAGCATTTTAGCAACTTTTATTAATTTCTGCATACCTTTGTGCAAAAAAATGCGACTCACATATAGATACAAATCTGATCTTCCAAAGAAGCTTGATTTCTATGACATGCAAGAAGGATTATTCATTTCTATAGTTTTTTACTTTAAGCCTTATCTTTTTGTATATTATTTCAATGGCTACTCTCTTTCTCATTTTGATGGTTCAAGTTCTGGCCCCATGAATCAATCTTTTGCTGTTAATTCATTAGTAAAACAGTACTGTTTTATGCATACACAATGCAAGCATAACTGTATTTGTATTTGTGTTTCCACACTATTTAAAAATAAAAAAGCAAAAATATGCTTAAAATACAGTACAAGCACTTCAATCATATAAATAAAGAAGAACAAGAAAAGAAGTACAACAACTGATGGGAGAACAGGATCAGGATAGAAGTAAAAGATCAAGTAGAGGCGCATTAGCCTCTGATTTCAGTAAGGATCATGATGTTAAAAAGAGAATCATGGAATAATTACATTTGAAATGGACTTCCAGAGGTCATCTAATCCACCATCCACTGACCAATCCCTCCCCCACCAACTCAAAACAGATCTAATCAGAGCAGATTGCTCAGGGCCGTGTTCCATTGATTCTTGAGCATCTCCAAGGATGGAGTTTCCACAGCATCTATGGGCAACCAGCTTTGGACCAACCTCATGTTTAAAAAATAATAAAATTGTTGTAATGAATTACAATTTACCATGTTCTAACTTGTTTTCCTCTCTTCCTAGGGACAATCTAGTTACTGAAGATGGGGATATAAACATGGAAACAATCATAATCAAGAAGGAAACAAAACTAAAAGGGGTTAATGACCTTAAGATGATTATTTAATTAAGGTGGGTAGGAACTGATCTAATGGGTGGAACACTGTGAGTTGTGCTGAAGAAGAAATTGTTGAGCTGTAGAGAGGTTAATAACAGAGGCTTTTAATGATCATCATTCACAGTGAGTTTTCAGCATTTTCTTTAATAATCTGGGCACAAGAAAATAACATTTTGTTAACGCAATTTGCTGACAACATAAACTTGGAAGATAAGAACAGTACAGAGAAAAAGTCAGAACTATGTAGACACATAAATAGATAACCTTAACAACTGGACAAAAAAAAATAAAAGCATCAGATTTAGTAATATAAATTGCACAGAAGTAAAGTCATGTACCCCTTCATCTCCCAAATCCACAATCTGTACTCTGTGGGTCTTGGGATAAGGCTCAGCCCACACCCCTGGTTAGGGTTAGGAGAGAGACAAATTTTAGAAAGTTGACAGACTATGGTGATCAAAACAAGGTCTAGGCCATAGATACTTTTTGGGGGGCTAAGGCTCAGACCAGGACTAGTACTTATGCTAGGTTTAGGGTTGGGGTTAGAATTCAGAGAGATGAAGGTTAGACCTTCACTCACAATCTGCTTTTGATATGAATTACCACTAAGCAATTGCTTTGTTGTATTTGTAGTTTCTAAGGTGAGGATACAAACCTTAGCCCCCAGACCAGTGGGTTCATCCATCCATGAAAGCACCCGTGCTAACGTAATTAAAATCTGTCACAGCAAATATAATCTAAAAGCGAACAATGCAGCTTTTAATTTTCCCCATACACATAATCTATTGGCCTTAGAAATTGAAATTAGTTCAGTTTTTTTCAGCTTAAGTTTTTGTGAGTTAAAGGAATTTCACCAGACTGTGGAATTTTCTCCTAGTTCCTGGTTTCAAACATTATATTGCTTAACTACCAAAGAAAAAAGTAACCCCATGTATGGCTAGTTTTGAGCATTCAGCATTGGATTGTACTGATGTGTGAACATAAAGACTGATTTTAGCATGTATTAAGAGTTTGAAGGCTTATTTAAATTTCTTAGCACTGCTGAATCAGACTCATTTTATATGAAAGATCTCCTTTTGCTGCACATGCAGGTTCTCCTGACATCCTTAAAATGTTTTGTTACAAAGTGTTCAAGCAACACATATCCTAACACAGCATACACCTGGAGGGAGAAAAATGTCCCGCTTGTTTGAAGAGCTGAAATATTGAAAGTAGGAATAGGGCAGTGTCAGGAAGCTTGTGTGACTGTGAAGTCACTTGTCTGAAAAAGACTACAGCAGAAGCAGTATAGAAAAGGTTCTAATAACATCAATGTTAAATGGACAAGTGAGTGCACACTGGGGATATTAAACTAATTAGGAGGTTGCATAGTATGCTCCTAACATTTATAATCTTCCAAGCAACTGTCTACTTATTTTCTTTCCATATTGCAAACAGAGAAAATCAGGGAAGAGGATCGGTTCGGGAAGAAAGATTTTTGAAGAGCACATTACCAGTGTGCATAAGGGATAATTTCAGTGGTGACCGTGGAGTGTTCTGCTCACTTGTGTGCTTCTGATGGTCTGGGGGTCAATGGAAGGGAAGTCCTGAACACACTGTTCAGCTTTGCTTTCCCTTAGCTCCTACCTACACTCTTACAGTAGAAGTGCACCCACACAGGAGGTAATAACCTGTACTTAATCAATTGTCGTGTTAGTATTGTTCTAAATAGTGCAGAGCAGTTTAGGCTTCATAGATAAAAGGAGGTACAGAATAATATTATTATTCTACTTAGTAAGGGCCAGAGTCTTCTTACCATTACAAATCCAGATCAATACAAATTAAATAAATCATGCCACTTGAGTCATGAAATTGGAGAGGAACAGAATTTGTCTCACTGCTGGAGGACCCACTTAGTTGCAGCTAGGTTGTGCCACCTAAACCTTTTAGCAGAGACCCTTACTCCCGCAGGTATTCCTGGCAGGAGCAGATATAGCTGAGAAATAAAGGGTGCTACGGTGCCTTAGCGCTGCTCAGTGTTACAGGATGAGAAGATGGCTTTTTGGTATTGCTTACCTGCCTCCTCCTTTCAGTTAATACTTCAACAGTATACCTACCTATACTGTTATCACATTGCGTAGACAATAAACCTGGCTGTGAACTTTTTGTTGGTATGAAAAATTAGCCCACATTGATTATATATATGTTGGGAAACTCAGCACTGCTTGCCAGCTCTCAAGGTTATGTGTACCTGTAGGCAGATTTTCACTGGGACTTTGTGGGCATATTCCCAGCAATGAGTGAACCTCCAGTTTTAATTACTTGTCCCAAAGCACTGGGATGCAGGAGTTTTTCAGGTAAAAATGACACGTTACAGTTTTTTGAACTCACTTTTGGAAATGACTGGGTCCCTCAAACTGAATTTAAAAATAAAGTCTTTAGGTAGCCATGAGGACTGGACATATGCTTAAAGACTTCAGATTTGGCAATTGAAGAAAGGATTATATGATCAGAAGCAGTACTGTGAATTACAGGCAT
Source organism: Pandion haliaetus (assembly GCA_013401275.1). NCBI lineage: Eukaryota > Metazoa > Chordata > Aves > Accipitriformes > Pandionidae > Pandion > Pandion haliaetus. Next base: position 67,081 of record VYZV01017667.1, on the reverse strand, counting down.
CATTAAGAGTGCTGCCTATAGTGAAATTGGACCATTCATTAAACTATAGTTCTTAGCCAATTAGAGCTTTAAACATGGTGTATTACAAAAATTATAGCAATCACCATAATAATTAAATGAGTCATCTATGATTACACATGAGCTTAATGCCATGCTTAAGGCAAGAGGTGCATTTTATGCTTTAAAATGTTAATTGGCCTTTAGGAAAAAAGAATTAGATGGACTTAATATGAAGGACTAAATGGTACCTTGGACTGTGTTCTTAAGTAGTAAAGTATAGGATAATAGCAACCTTCCCTTGGACTTCTGCAAAGAAATTTTACCTGTAGGCCTAAAAATTCATTGATTTTAAGACTTTTTGTATTAAGCAAGACAATTGCTCCTTATTTTTCTGTTCAAGTTTTCAAGAATTTAAATATTTTAATAGTAACAGGGGTAACTTTGCTGGTGGACACTCCTATAAGCATCAACCATTATTGAATGGCATATGAGCCTGTGGTATTTAATCCTTTATGTTAAACAGCAAAACCAAGCGAATAAAGCACTGAGCTTTCAGGGAATATCTGATATTAACTAGTAGCTGGGAGTAACATGGCACTCCTGCATTGTACAGGATGTACAGAATCAGTCTGCGTGTATTTACAAGGCCTAAACAGCCTGAAGGAGCCTGAAACAGCCTGAACAAGACTTGCAAAGCAGTTGTCAGATTAACATTCCACCCATCTGCCAATCAAAAGGTAACTGAGATGTTTCCTTGCATTCCTCCTCCTTGTGATGGCCCATGACTACTCTGAAACTGTCACCTCACTGTTCTCTCCTTCTATGCTCCCTCCAGCTCCTAATTTCTCTTCATGCCTTGCTCCCCATGAATGCAGAGCTAACGCTGGGATGTCCATGTGGCTAAAATGATTGTATTACAATAACAGGTGTTTTTACCCATGGAACCTTTCATTTCTTTTTTTTGTTTATATTTTCTTTTACTGTTTGTTACCTCACCTTACAAATCACATTGAAAATGTCTTTCGTCTTAGCCCTGAGTGCAGCTGTAATACTTAAAAGAGTCCTAATTTTTTGTGAGAGATCCTGTAACTCGAGCAAGTAATTTGATACACACTCTTCTTTGCCTTGGCTTCAGACCCCAGTATGAGCATCACTAGGCCACTAAGCTCGCTTGCAGGAAGAAGTGATGGGCACAAAGCACTCACTGCTGCCCTTCTTAAATCCATGGTCTAAGCAGGCATAAAAGTCATAAAAGAAGCAAATGAAACTAGCTTACAGGAGGGACTCCCCCATCCTCTCTGCCCTGGGAGTAGAAAGGCAACAAACTCCATCGGTTTGGTTCAGATGCCCAGCCCAATCAATATCAAAAGCTATTTGAGATACTCTATGGTATTCCACATTGCCATTAGCTGGTGATCCAGAAAGGGATAGATCTTTCACAGATTTTGACTAGCTGTCTTTTACTCAGTCTGTTAAGCACCTATCATCTGTTTCAGAGACAAGTATGTTAATGGTAAATTCAGGGTAAAAATCTGTGTTAGCTTTTCCCTCATGCACTTGTTCTTTTCTCTGGTGGCAGAGGAATGTTGCTCTTCTCTGAAGAGACCAAAATTTCCCTAAGAACTCCCGTAAGACAGGACCTGCTGCCATACACCTCAGTGGCTCCTGAATGAGTCTCCTGCAAAACACAGTCTTCTTCCTACAGAGTGAGGTGGGGACAGGACAGGATTAGTGTTTGTAGGATTAGGAAGTCTTCAGAAAAGTGAATAAGCTTCCCTACCTCTGGAAAAGACTAAATCTGTATCGTCTAAGGGCCTGAATGAGGTCATTTATAGTCAAATGACCTCAGACCAGCTTGGAATCTAGATGAAAACCCTCTGCCAAGGGGAGCTGAAGATTGCTCCCACATAGCCCTGTTTCACTTGGGGAATTCTGGTAGGCAGGATGCCTATACAGTTGGCAACCCTGAACGTCTCACAAAAGGATCACCTTTATAGCACCCTTTTTCCCTCCTATGCTTTTGTTGCTTTGTAGTTTAAGCAGCTCTTCAGAAAAGATTTCAGACTCACAGAGTCAGGTCACTCAGGGGGTGTCCCTTAGGTTTGCTTCCCAGTTCACTCTGAGCCAAATTCACTTTTTACTTCAGCGTTGTACTATGTTTGCCCCTGGACTCAAAAAACCTAGAAAGCTTAGTCAAAGAGGCAGAACATTAGTAAGAGAGAGACGGCTGACAAAACCACTTTGGCAGACACTCTGCTCTTATCCACAGAACTGTGCTGAATAAGAAAGTGATAGACAGCAGCATTCACATTAGGTGCTTTCAGGATCAGGAATGTTAGAGAAGTGGTAAACAACACAAGCATGGATAATTCAGCATGCACAGCATGAAGCAGAACCTCTGGGGAATAATAGAGTTGAACCTGAATTTGTTCTCCACTTCTAATACGAGCTATGGGCTCTGGACTCCATTCCTCCGAGGAAATGGAACATTACAAGTAGGCACGCACAGAGTTATATTTTTGCCTGCAGTCTTAAGACCCTCTAAGTTTCAGCTCTCTTAGTATCCCTTATTCTGTATAATCAATGATGATCTGAAACTCTTAACTATCCAGGAGCCAAGAAAACTCTACAACAGGTAGCAGTGAAAGGCACAAGATCTAAAGGTCCTCTTCAGCACCCTGATACGAGACTGTATCAATATACAAACATTAGCTATCACTGAGGCTGTTTGGAAGCTGCTCACATTTTCTATTATTCCTTGCCTAGCCTTCTCTTTGTTTTCATATTACAACCTCTTGAGCAAATATAACAGTGCAGTTAATAGATCAGCTGCATCAGTTTCTGCCTGTTTCTTTTTCTCTGGTGGATTTCTGATCTCTCAAACCCAACATGCTGTGAGGTACAGGCTACAGACATGCTGCAAGCCCCACACCTGATTCTGCTGCTTTGACAGCCACAGAAACGGTGTTGTCACAGCTCACAAGGCTGGACTAGTGCCAGCTAAATATAGCTTTAATGGGATCACTTTCTCTGGTGACTGAGGAGGTTTAGCTGCCATATGGTCTCTTTAGGCTTCTTTTCCGCTAGTGCTGTGGAAGTGAATTGCCTTGCACAAGCAGTAGAAGGGGAGATCAAGAATTAATTTTAAGAAAGAGGAGATGAAAGTACATGATGTCAGGCAGATTTATAGGTTAGCAGAGGAGTCATTCATCACGAAGACTAAGTCCTAGTGAAAGATGGCAGCAAATGAAGGTGCAGAAGACACAAAGTTCACTGACCTGTAGCACCTTTCCCTTCTAACATGGAATCTATCAGCAGGTTATTTACCTGTGCTGCTTTGGTGTTTTCCAAACTCCTAAGAACTAAAAGTTTAATATAACACAGATGAGCCTGTAGAACATATCCAGCAGCGTTCAGAGAGCAGTCTTTGGCAATTCCCACAGGAACACTGGGGAAAATAGTCCTAGCAGTGACCAGGGGTGTCCTGATGAAAGTAACTATTGACTTTTCAGCACATCCTTGAACTGATAATTAAACCAAGTGAGATGAAGAATAAAGTAAGTAGTATTAAAATGTAATCAGAGAGTGATAAATGCAAATGTCAATAATTTAATTAGTGCTATTCTTCCTTGAGAGACCAGACAGCAAGTAAAAAGCACCCAGAAGATTACAGTCTAGGACCTAGTCTACAGTTCACGACTGCCTGCTGTATAGCAGAAACTCTATTGCAAAACCTGTTATACTTTCACTGCTGTCCTTCCACCATGGTGTCTATTTCTTCATGCAAGAAGTGGTTTTACTCTACTGAGCCAGAGCATACAAAGTACTGAGGCTGCTGGAGACACTGACTGGCAAAGACCTTCATGTCTTAATGCTGATGGTACAGACTGACCCTAAGACTCCACTGGCACAGCCTGAGCAATCAAGGCCCTTAGTTTTAGTTTCTTGCTGTTCAGAGTCAATATCCATACATCAGAGCTTTTTCTGACTGATCCCCCTGAGGAAGCACAGGCAGCACCCAGAGAAAGACTTTTTTCCTTGTTGGGACAGACACACCATCATAGTTGGCGATGTTAACCTTGCCAATGAAAGCACTCCTCCATCAGCCTGTTTCCACCTACATAAGCAGTTTTGCTGGCATAAGCATGTGAAACAGAGGATATGATTTCTTCATGCTCCCTAAGATGGCAATATTTAGCACAGCTAAACCCTCTATCAGTGTAACTCAAAGATCTTAAGCCAAATGCATACAAGCTTTTGCCAGGGTAGCAAGTGTTGGCTAAGACAGCATCCTCCCTAAGCAATTTGGTTACACCACCAAATGACACTTGTAGACATGTCAAATGAAGGGTGGGGATTTTTTTCACTTTGTTTAGCTCTGAGGAAAATATGCAAGCTGCTTGGTTAGAAAGAAACCCTCCTGCTGCTGCTCCACATTGCATCTCCACGAGAGGGCTCTGCTGGCGTACCTACGTGGGGCCAGCCAGATCGGGAGCCCCAGCCAGCTCCCACAGGTTCCTTGGATCCCTCCGAACTGCCTGATCTCTCTAGGACAGTCCCTCGTAAACCCTCTGACTAGCTGAAAAAAAATCAAATGCACAGAAGTCAAATCTGAAAACAAACAAACAAAAAAAAGCAAATACACCAAAATCAAATGTCTACCATTTTTTCAGCCAGTGATGACAGTCGCAAAGATCTTGACCCAGTAAGGATGTGTGTCATGGATGTCTTTACAAGACAAAGGCCAAGGTTTGCAGTGAGAAGTTGAACCCTGCCATAGAGCAAAAGACATATCCAGTATGTCACAACCTTTTCTCTCCAGTGCCTTTGGTTTTTCATAGGCCTTAGAGCATCATTAGGCTTGATCTTCTACTCCATGGCTGCTGTTTCCCTCAGCAGTGTAAATCCAGATGAACAAAGTTCATCTCTCTAATCTGGACAATGTAGTGTTTACCCTCTTCATATGAGGACCAAAACAGTGAGATCACTTTATTTCTTGTTTGCCACTGTTCAACTGACCTCATACTCCCTCATAAGTGAAGAAGTTCAATCTGTGTAACTGAGCATAGATGAAAGGAAAACCAAGGCTAGGGCTTTCACCAGTGTACTCAGCACAAAATCTTCCTGCACTGAATGATGAGATTCCTGAAACAGAAGTTGACTCTGATGTGCACAGCATCAGGAAAGCAGAACTAGGTCACTCTCATGTCTAGAAATAAATTGTGTGTCTCACCACAGCAAGTGGTTGGCTTCATATATTGGAATGTTGTGGAATATGATTAGTTTTCTAATAATATAACTAATTTCTAGTTTTCTATTTAATAATTACTGAGGTTTTACATGCCTAAGGCTGACTACACATGGGTTTTTTTCTATTTTTGTATATATATGGAATATTGCTCTACTCTGCAAACTGTGTTTTCAAGACATTCTTGTAAAAACAGCTTCAGCAGTGTGAAATAATTGCAAGCCTAAAATCATCTTTTGTAAATGTGGCTTATGAATTTGAGACCTCTACAATTTTATTCAAATCTCATAGACATCACCCAGGTGAAGAAAGTTGTGAATATGGCTAAAAACATTTCCACAAGGATCAGGAACAATAATGAATGTAAAAGACTCAACTCTGGTAGGGCTAACTACTGTCATCTTAGTTCATGGCCTGAGCTCTCACATAAGCATAGAGCCCACACACCAGTTCGTACTATGACTCACATCTGGAGTGAGACAACTGGCTTTCCAGGCAAGAAAACTCAAGTCCAGACTAGATCTGCCTCACACGCTGGTTTTTCTCTTCTAGGCAGAATGGGTACATCCAGCTCGAACTCTAGCCCAGCAGACAGAGACAGTATGAAAGTAGCCACCAAATGTCTCTTATGCTTTAAATACACAGGGGGACAAAGCCGTATATGCCAGTCTGTGCTCTCCTGGCTCAACAACTGCATTGTGCTATGTTCTGCATTTGAAGACTATTCACAAATTTCAGCTGGTTCAAAATGCAGCAGGCAGCTGCCTGCTCTTTCCTCAGCATATCCCCAAAGACATGCATCGCACTGTATTGCACAGACCGCCCCGGCTCTCAGGGCTTTATAACCCACGGTCAGCTGTAGCCCATGGAGTGACACATGCCTTTGTCTTTGGTGGTTTGAGAATTTGTTGCTACTTACTCTGAGGTTAATGATGAAGCTCATTTTGGCACCAGTGGTAGAATGTTAGCTCTGAAAGAAGGACTGTTATATAAACTCAAATGATGGTACAAAAGTCTCGCATAAAATCGGATCAAAAGTCTAGAACTCCTTCCCCTCACTTTCCCACACACATATCCCTTTTCGGTCTCCATCACAACTGCTGAGTTCATCTGAGAGGCCTAATCAAACCCTATATCAGTTGAAACTTCTGAGTCTTGGTGGCATGGTGGTCTCAAGGAAGGGTGTTTGCCTTAACCCTTGGTAAGTGGCCTGGAGCTCTTAATTTCCAGACCATGCTGAAACACCTTCCACTTCATTTGGCTTGTGATGAAGGAGGTTGATGATGAAGAGTAGCATTTTAGACAAAGATGTTAAAATCTGATGTTTGGTTTTTTTGAATTTTATGTTGTGTCACTCTGGATTTGATTGACTTTTAATACGTGTTTTGTCCCAGATGCCGAGAGGCATAATTTAATGAACTGGATAATAAAATTATTAATTGTCAGCATGACTGTTTAGAGATTGGAGTGCTTACTCACCTGTGACTCTGTGACATTTTTAAAGGTTGCATGGGATTTTAGTTGCATGAGTTCAGCTAAAGTCCTATCAAATCGGACACCTTTACCTCTCCCCTCTCAGCAACTGGTAGGAGGAGAGCAGTCATTAGAATTAAGACACCACACATGAGTTTAAAAAGGTAATGCAAAAAGGTTTTTTAGAAAACCTAGAATGGATTAAAATCTTGGTAGTCAGTCTGAAACTGTGAGGTAGCGCTTACAGAGAAGCATTTTTCACTTTGCAGGCATCACTCCAGCACAAATTGACTTGCAGCTAGAAGTGAGTCTAGCCAAGGTATCTGTCAGTCTAGGTGTATGTACTGCTTACTTCTGGTGTAAGGGGAATATCTGGAATTGTGTAAACCCTGTCTTGGTATTCATACTATTATTTTAAAAATAAAAGAGACAAGCAAAATAAAGAAGAAATGTGTCAGCAGCCATGGCAGTCAGGCATACTACAGTCTCTTCTAAGTAAGCAGTCTGTAATGCTTTCAGGGGTATACCGAATGCTGATCCAAATGGAAGCTCTTTGCAACTACAAAGGTGGCCTACAGCAAACAACAAGCTGTGGCTTATATGCCTTGTATGTCTTTCCTTGAAATACTAGGCAGGAATTGGGACAGTTGCCCCAACACCACAATATATACCTATTCTTTTTTGTTTCAGTCTGCAGCCTGAAGTCCATTTTTTCAGGATTTCAAATTTCAAACAGCTTTCTACAACCAGGTAGCAAGACATTGGAAAGTCCCACTTAATCACTAGAGCAGTATGCTTAGCTTTGGAAATACAATCTCTGTAACACAGCATGTGGGGTTTTGCCTTCTCTGAAATTCCTAAGATAATTCTGCTATGGGTGCTGCTATAGAATTCAGTGTTGAGAATTGTGTTCCATTGTCTTAATGACTTGCTTTTCACATTCTTCTGCACCTAATTAGATTCAGATCAAATTAAGCTATAAGTGCCTAGGGATAAAGAGAAACTCTTAAAGGGCAATTGGCTCAGACAATGCAAGCCTCTAAGGGGAGTTTGAAGCAGATGCAGTGATTAATTGGTTATTTGAACTTCATGTGCTGAACTGTTCTGACAGGACAGGTATTTTCATGCCAACTGGCTGACTCCATTGCAAAAGTAGTTTGGTTGTGTAAGGAAAGTGTGGCAACAAAATGAAGAGATGGCCATTTTATGTGCACATGGGAACTGTATCATCAAAAGTAGCATATGGCAGCTGTGCTCAATATTTAATAAAGAGCTGGAATCATTAGTGTGGGGAGACTAAGAGCATATTTCTAAGGTCTAGAGTATGCTGAATATTTTCCCCGACAGGGGTACTGTTAGGAACAATATGTCAAGTAATAAATATTTAGCTGAAAAAAACTGACATCAGTAATTTAGAATTAACTGTTAGAATATGTAAATTCTTCTGTATTATGATGAGGAAGTCTTAGAGAATATGCACTGAACCAGCAGAGCAATGATGCTGGGAGCAAATGCAAGGTCCATCAGGACCTATACTATTACTGAGAAGCCATGCCCTAGGACTGGCCCCTGTTGCCTCTGGTTCTTTATGGGGTTGACAGTGTTAGGGTAACCTTCTGAAATGTCAGTCTGGTCATGTTCTGCTCTGATTGACCAGTGTTGAAAAGAGACTCCATACTCTACAGCTTCCATTCAGCTTCGTAATGCAAACTCTCAACTTCTGTTTCATTTCCTAACTTGGGAGCGGAACACCTTCAGCAAGAGAAGGCATTTCACAACTTGGTCCCTTCCCAGCTGTATGTCTGTATGTCATCTCTGTGGTATTACTTTGACCTTCCACGTAGGCTATATTGGTCATGTTGTTAGAGTATAGTTTGTTCTGAGTTTAGCCGCTAACAATCACCTCTGGGCTATCTTTGGCCTCCAGTATTGGAAGTACTTTGCATAACAGACTTTCTTGTAACTGACCTCTTCCCATCATTCCCTTACTGCCACATCTTTTTTACAGTCAGAATTACATCCTGGCATCATTCCTTAATCTTTCCTTGTTTGGTTCATCGCTCTCTCTTTCTTCTCATTTTGCTTTGCTTTTCTTTTTCCCTACTGTTGTACCCTGTGCAGACACATGCCCTCTTGCCCTAACATTGTTTTTCTTCTATTTTTATCTCAGTTAGTTATATATATATTTATATAAACAAAATACACACATAGGTATGCACAATGCCTGAACTAGTAAGACCCCTGAAGGAAAAGAAAAAGAAACTTATTAACACATTATATTTTGGGCTTGCTTCCCTTTGTTCTTCCCATTCTTTTGATTTTTGGCTTGATCCATCATGAATAATCAAACCATATAAATACTTTGGAGTAGGAGCTATATCCTTTATCAGTACAGCACCTAACACACTTTGGATGCTACATAAAAGCTACAATATGTGGTTGAAAATATTTGCCTGAAGAACTCAATGATATAGGTATTTAGCATTCAGACTTGATTATCTTTCTTACGTTAGGCAATTGGCTCTGAAGTAACAACAGTGATAGCAACATATGGAATTAGTCAGCTTGTATCAGTCAAGGGACTGCTCTTGGTTCTTTTATAGCTTGTTTACATGGAAAAAAAATCAAGGCACCTTTACTGTTTCTCTACAATTTCTGCCTCGCAGTAGAATACTTCTGCACTCAAGATTATACACTTAATTTATAGAGGAAGAGCAGAACGAAAGCTTGTAAGGTGCAAATACTGCTCAAATTACATACTGTATTTCTCTGTAAACATGGTTCAGTGCTTTGAATTTTCGTTTTCACATAAGATTTTGCTACTGTGCCTGCCCAGTGATAAGCTACAGGAGTGCCCCAGTCACTGGATCCCTTCCCCAAGCAAATCCACTGCACTCTCAGGGCTTGCACTCCCTTTTACCATATCCCATACTCAGCATGGGAAACACCAGCCTTGCCCACAACTTGGTGGTTAGCAAACTTGCCTGGGATGTTTGATCTGTGGGTGAGACAAGTCTCTTCCCACGCTTACAGGAGTGCTGTGACCACTGGAATATTTGCAAGGCATGGAGAGTATTACAGCAGGCATGAAGGAGGCACTTAGCTGTGCTGAGAGGGACAACAGAGAGATCATGCGACAACTGCAGTCAGTAATAGATACTGAAGAGGCAGAACTTCAAGCTTAAGTTTCCCTTTGGGTTCTCCTATGATATGCACCTACTTGGCATCAAATAAATCTTGAATTCTATGCCACTAGTCCTCCATTCATTGCATAGGAAATTCGGTCAGGAGTATTAAATGCTGCCCAAAGAACCAGATACTTAACTGTTAGCATGGCAAAATCAGAATCCTTCTCTGAAGCCGGTCTATAACTTTGTAACTGGAGCAATTAGACTGCACTAGACAATGCACAGAGTGAGGTCTTTTCAAACTGATTTGTTGCCAGCTACTAATGGCTTATTACAATTATTATTTAATTAAAAACATTGAGGTGTTAGAAGAAAGCAACAAGCCCGATTTTTTATTACATATGATACCCTTAAAGGGTATGTTTAAAGAATGCTCAATGCAAAATTAGCTTTAATGGATAACCTTTACAGCATTGTGAATAATGCTACATTATTAAAAGTGAATCAGTCTGAAAAATACAGTTTTGCACTCTTGCTGCTGGCAAAGTTTTTGCATTTTATTCATTTGTTGTGACGAGCGTAGACCTTCAGGTTATTTTGTTTCGATCTAGTCTTACATTTCACTTTGCAGACGGGATCAAGTTTTAGCAAGTACTGAACAGAACGTAGTTAAACTCCCTTTCACTTTTTTTTTTCACGCAATAGAAACATGTGAATGAACTTCCAGTTTTGTAATTTTTCCCAGTGCTAGATGACACAGTAAAGCTAGGAAAAGTAATAATCCCCTCCTCACATATGAGGGCTTTGGATCCAAAATTACATCATGAAAGTTTTCAATTAGGCTGATGTTCCAAGAGCACTTCAGAACAGTGGAGGTCAGCCACGATAACAAATATAACCACGTGTCTTATAGCATCCCTCGCCATGTGTGGCCATGGAATGAGTACAGAGGATCAGGGAATCCATCTTATTAGAACTAAAGTAGAAACAAGCAATCCGAACAATCAAACAAAACCCCACACTTCTATGTCGTATCCTTCCCCCCACCCCCCTGCCCCAACAAGAAAACAGTCTATGCAAAACCCCAGTTAATTTTAATCCAGGTCAGTCCCCTCGCCACATAGCAACATAGGATATGTTTCAGTTCAGACTCCTAAAGGTACTTGTCTCCAGTGCTGGTGTTTAAAGGTGAGCCCTTTACCCCTGTAAAGCCTCCATTGCAGTCAGAAGAGACCTAGGCAAGAATTCAGTGGGTACCAGCTAATATCTCAGATGCCTTAGGATATCTAGGGTACCTCCATGGAGCTTTCACGTCTGTTGCAAGATCTAAGGGAGACCCATGTCCTTCCAGATTGGTAGCTGGAGGGCAGGTGGGTTAGTCTAGGGACATGCATGTCACTAGATATTTATGGTTAGCCAACTGAATATGAATGTAGACATTTTAAAAATTTGCCTGTCTTAATCTCAAGTTGAATCCCAACCCTAACCTGTCTTAACCTATGGCAGAAACCCACTCATAAACATGCCAGCAAGCACCAGGAAGAAGGGTAGTGCAAGCCGTAGTTATTGCTCAAAGGCAGCGGGAGAGAAAGCCTTCTTTCTTACAGCAGAAGTACTTACTTCTGAGAGTTAAAAGTGTTAAAGAAACTAGTGCCAGAAAAGAGGCCATAAAAATGGTTAAAGAAGAATCGGTAAACTATCAGTTGCTGATGGGCACTAAACCAGAATGTTATTTAGACAACAGCACTCCTTTAGCCCTTCAAATCCTTCAGCTAAGCAAGGTAGCTTAGCTTTAGCTACAAACCCAACAGTTTTAGTTTTACACTAAACACAGAGATATAAAGAGATGTCTACAGCCACACTAATGTTCAGTATCTTCAAGGAGACTTCACTGAATGGAAATCTCCTTGTGTACTAGAATGTTCTTTATAATTATCATGCTATTAGTAAAAGCAACAGCAATAACATTTTACTTTTAGAATAGAGAAGGCCATTAGTCCCCCTTTAGTCCTGCAAAGCCCTCTGGGGAAAGAGGTCCAGACCAAGAATCATCTTCTTCTCTTGACCTGTAGTCTCTGTCTCCATGCATATTAAATTATTCTGAAACATTTTCTGCAATTAATTCGAGTTCTTTTCTCCACAGGTTAGAGCCCCTGACTCAAAGTGCTTCTGGACTCAGCCTGTGATGAGGGCAGCCCCAAAGGCTTAGCTCCCACAGGGACCATGCTCTCTGGTAGTGGCAGTGAATGCTGAGGAATGGGACGGTAAGAAAGTTGAGGTGAAGTCCCCTCCACTTCTAAAGTACTAAAATGACATAAGTTCAAATATGCTTGATTAAAAAGGAGAAAACTGTATTTCAAGAATGTAAACTGCTGCTGATTGTAAGACTCTGCAACAAACACACGGATAACCTGAACTAAGCAAGGATGAGAAGTCTAATTCCCCTCAAATTCATGAGTTTCACCTCAGTTCATTTTTCTTCTGATTTGATCTGAATTCCTCACCTACTCTTCCATAAAACTTGTGGATGATAACTTTGATTTGAATATTTCACTTCTAATGAAAACAAGCATTCACACATCTTCCTGCTTAGGTGGAATTTCTACTGTGGGGAAAGGGGGAAAAAAACTATTCATTCCCTGTTGCCATCTGGACCTTTCTTTCTCGGAGGTTACTGCTTTTTCCTCATATCGTTCCTCTGAATAGAGACCAAAAAGCAAGCTGAAAAATGAACATTCAGGAAGCATAAAACCCTCCTTCAGTATAAAGTTTGCCTATTTTTTTTTTCCAGTAAACATCATTGCACAATTTTTACATATATGAACACTGTAGGCTCCAGACAGCAGCATGTGGCAGAAGAGAAATGACATAAAGCTTGTGCAGAGAGGCCGATTCAAGAGCTGGGAGCAGCAAGCCAGTCTCAAAAGGCATGGGAAGAGCTTCATGGGAAGAGTTGTTGCAACTCAGAAAGTCATTGACTCGACTAAAACCAAACCTGGAAGCAAGGACTTGCCTGCAGGGACACCATGGGTAGGAGGAGAATTGGATATAACTCCCATTTCTTTCTCCTGTTCTTCTTGACCTATTCATTTTGTGTTGTCTCTGTGTAGTAAATTAGATCAGTTTGTATAATAAACACTGCCTTTTGTATTTAAAAGTCCCTTTGGTCTTTGGGATGCTCACTGTGAAAGGAAAGTTCAAGCCAGGGGATTCAAAAGCTCATTCATTTAAACTCTCCATAAAATTTTCAGGTAATAAAGTTTAAAATGTAAATTCTGAAGTGATGAAGGCAACCATCACTGGTAGTGAATTAACAGGGTCAAAAACTGCTGGGCAATGTTATAATAGCTTTGGAATCATAGAATACCAGGTTGGAAGCGACCTCACAGATCATCTGGTCCAACCTTTCTTAGCAAAAGCACAGTCTAGACAAGATGGCCCAGCACCCTGTCCAGCTGAATCTTAAAAGTGTCATATAGTGAGCATCTCGCCAGGTATAGCAACAAGACTGCAAATCAGGAAGCACTTTGAAATAATAAGGTATATTTAAAAGCCATAGGCATATAATAAAACATGAAAATCGGAAACTATACCACATGAAATATGAAGTTACATCTTCTCTGGAAATCATCCATGATTCTGTCCAAGAAGATGGACCCTCTGCAGGTACATTGGCTTTACCTTCTAAGAATTACCTTCAACTGCTTACAAGTGGGTAAGCATACAAAGATGTAATGAGGGCTTCTGAAAGAGACCTCACAAAGACTTAAAAAATGAAAAAAATAAGCTTCCTCTTCAGTTCTTAGTCAGGCTGAACACCATTAGGGATGATAGAAACTTCCACTAAAACCCCTATAATATTTAAGTATTTTACAGGGAAAGGGCCAGTCCTTTCAGGAAAATGCATTTAATTATCTTCAGACCATACAAACCGACCAAGGGTACAGCTTTTTTCTGCAACAGAAGCGTTTTAATGTTACAGGTACAGCTACAAATGTATTGAACTTCTACACAGAACAGTTTCCAAGAAAATTCAGACAAATGATTGATTTCATAGTAGTTGACCTTCAAGCATTGCATGCACAGAAAGTCTCCAAAGTTATTAAGGTTGTTGAAAGTCTCATGACAAAGGTAACAGAAAATGCAAAGGTAATAGAAATGCACACTCGAGATATTCTTCAGGTATGGTTTTCATTTCAGTCATTGCTAAATTGTTACTCAGTCTCATTTATTGTCAGCCAAATGTCAGCTCACAGAATAATCACTAAGATCTGCTTAGCATACTTGTTTGCTAAGCTTACGTAAATAACGGCTGCCTTCAGAAGCAGAGAAGCTACTCGAAACAAAAGATCTCTAACAGTGAGCATAGCCACAGTCCTGTGCCTAACACTAAAACGTGGCTTTGACTTCCAACAGAGGAATCAGAGATGAACTGGTCTAAGTTTTCTCATATAGACAAACTAAGAGAAAGTAGATGCTTCAGAATAGTACTATAAATAAATGTAAAACAAAGAACTTGGTTGAAACTTGTCTGAAATTTTCAATATACCATCACTTTCATTTTTATGGAAAAAAAAAAAAAAATCTCCCAAAGTCTTTGCAAGCAATTTCAGCTTTGTATTTCTCTGGGAAAAGAAATTGTGTCCAATACTTCATTAGAAGCAGGACAATATTTCTTCCAGATACGTTTTTTACTAGAGCAGTCTCCTAGATGCTTACACCCAGGCTTTTATCCACATAATGTTACATTATCCATAAAACTAAAATCCAAAGATCAGTTAGTCAAGGTAGTTGTCCTCAAAGTTTTTTGACTTGTGTTTTGCTGTATCTACAGAAATCTCTTGAACCTGGAAAGCCTTAAGTTCCCAAGATGAAGAAAAAGCACTAGTTTATTTAGAGAAAAAGAAAAACATGAAAGGATGAGCCTTAATGCTACGGAAGTTCTTGCAAGCCTAAGCTTTGGTACTCTGACAAGAGATTACAGAATTAAACCATGTTTTTAAGTCAATGCTCAATTTACTACCTTGGAGCCCTATATTTGCAAGTCTAGCAGTGGACTTAGGTCATGATTTCTAATGTTAGTTTGGCAGCACTGCTTACCCAGAGATTAAGTTAAACTTGGCATCAGAAGGACTACTTTTAAACTAAAGCACACACTTAATGCATATGTGAGGCCAGAATAGGATTGAACAATAATGGACACTTGAATACTACCTCTCAGCCAAACAGATGACTCTTATAGGCCCTGATTCTTCAGACATTTTCAACACGCAGTACTTTACATAGTTTCACTAATCATGCTGAAAGTAACAGGACCTTTTGTGTGCACCAGTGTTTGAAAGACATGCTACTAAATTGGCAGGAGCTACTGTATATCTATTCTTAGTTAAATAGGCTGAAAAACCCCAATCCTTCTTTGAATCCTTGACAGTTTTGAATTGTTTTCTCTTTACAGGTAGCGTTTTGGATGTCAGCTCAGTTCTCTGCTAACTGAATTGTTTTGGTTGGTTGTCTCTGCTAAACTGAAAACAGCAATTTTGTTTAATCTGCAGCTTTTAAAATATATTTCCCATAATTACCTGCTGTATGGTATTCCTCCCTGCAGTATCTGCTCTGTGATTTGCAATGGATTTCTAGATGCTTTAGGGTGATCTGCAATACCAATCCACTAAAATATTTTGGATGAATCTTCTTGAATATTTGATTTGGCAGCAAGGCTGTAGATTTTTACAAGAAAATGTATCTGGTCTTAATCAATCCATAGTCATTCTTTATGATATTGCTTTAATTCTATCCATTATGGATAACTAATACCTGCAGCAGCTGTATGTCTTCCGTTAGGGACACTTTTTGAAAAACAGATACATTTAAGTATCTCAAAGAGGAAAATGCATCAAAACATTTGCTTTTCTAACTTATAAAAATTCATGTGGCTTGCAAAGACACTAAGATAAACTGGTTCAACTCCCAGTTAGGAATAAAAGGGAGATGTATTAGGGAATCGAAAAAAGCTCCTGAGAAAGGGGTTCAGCCTGGCTAAATCCAGCTACTTTTCACTATCACCTACCCACCTCTGGAGGAGCCTAACTTCATTGTATGCCTCATTGTTTAGCATAAAAGCTCTTAGCACTGTAATACCTGTTCCTTGAAGGGGAATGCTTATTTGCCACCTGAGGCTTTACTGACTGGTAGTTCATTCAGACAGGCAGCATTTAAGTCCTGACAGGAGCCTGGAAAGTTAGTTGTGCTCAAAGCTAACAGCTAACTTCTCCTGACTTACTGGTGCTCTTTTCCCTTTCCTCACATGTGTTTATAAGAATGTTTGAGGTGATCATGGAAAAGGGACTGGTCTAGTTGCTGGTCTCTCTTCATTTGAGAAATATAGCAAAAATCACAAGCCCATGGACAATGCCTAGTGGGGAGAGGAGTCTCGTGCCTCATGCCTCTGGCGTTCTCCATTTCCCAAGAAGAGTCTGAACTTTACAGAGGATTGTTGCCGGGTGGAAACAAAACCAAAGCTGAAAGTAAGGTTGTTTCCCGTAGGCAAGTGCCATAACCACGAGGCCAGAGCCATGCTTTTGCTTGACTGCTTTCCTCTGGCTTTTTCTCCCAGCAGCACGGGGCTCAGCTTTGACAGAGGGACAGAGGATGCCCTAATTTTCAGGCCATGGAATTCCATGAATTCAGGTATTGTGAAGGGCTCAATCCTCTTTAGATTGGGGGAGTACAGACACATCACCTAAGTCACCCTGCTTTCTGAGCAGTTTCATTAATCATTAGGCTATTACATTAAAGATAAATATCACTGCTATCACACAGCTCCATTAAAGTTATGAGCCTCAGAAGAGCAGGAGTAGACTGTAACATGAGTGACAGATAGCTAACATCAGCAACTTGAGTCATCCCTTAAAGTTGCCCATATTCCCCACAGAGTCAGAGGGAATCACTTAAATTAAGCATACAGGGTTCAACCAGCATGGATTTTACATAACTTTTTTAATGGCATGGATTCAGAACCTGTGGGAAGCAAGTTCCCATCTGGCCATGGAACAACGGAATTGGTTAAGAACGAACTGAAATGCCTATTTTGCAATACACATCATGATCAAACTATTCTGTGATTGTGAGAATTCAAGTCAGGTGACTTATCCTGGTGAAAAGATAGTCACATTTTGCTGGGGAGATAGTTTTTTACATTATTTTATGTGTAAGATGCTCCTGCAAAAATAATGACACAGTGAAGAATCCTTTCTGGATCTATTGCTCTTCGGGCATCCCTTTATCTTCATTTTCCACATTCTCTTACCTTCCTTTCCACTAAGACAGGGAAGATGGAAGTCTCGCAACTGTTGTAGTTTGGCTAAACTCTGTGGCTAGTTGCAATCTAGAGGATCTCTGATGTTTGCCATGCTGATGGTGGGTATCACTCTGATTAACATGCCATTAATCTCATCGATATGTAGCTGAATAGAATGTGAAAAGCTCAGGCAACTGTTTGGACAACACAGTCTATAAATGGATTTCATTAGTACTACACTAATAACTCAGTGTATTAGCAGAAAGAAAAGCATATAGGAAACACAGGATGGAAGCCGTTATCAGGGTACTTGTTTGTTTTCACTCTGGGGTGATAGAGCACAGGAGATGATGCCTCAGTTACCGAAGCTGGTGTGCAAGGGTAACACAGCAAATAACTGATAAATCCAGACCATTTTTTTCCTAATTGATTATGAAATTATATTTTTGAATTCTGCAAAGCTGTGCAACTTCCATTGACTCAGTTTAGGATCAGTGAACAAAATGGATCCTGATTCATATATTATTTGTGAAATTCCATTTTTATATTGAAGTTAGAATGTCATAAAATCTGGGATGAGTGTCAAGACAAATAAAACAATTTACTACAATATACATTTCTATTAAAAGGCAGGCGGGAAAGAAAGAAAGGAAAGAAATTATTTTACAAGAATCATTTTCAAACATCCTCAGGGCTAACTGTTGCATGCTCTCACTCTGAGTAGCGCCTTGAATTTATCAGAAAAATTATGGAAAAGTGCACAGAGAAAGTGACTTACTGGTGGATTCCTCTCGTGCTTTTTCCCTTTTCCCTCTTTTTAAAGCTCTTTTTGCTTCTGCAAGGCTAATGGGGAAAAGCAGTGCAACTATGGCTGGATTGTCACTGGGACAATGCTAATTCAGTGAAAGGGAAAGATGTTCTTTACAGTGTGGTGACAGATCCAAGAAGTTTACTTGGGCTCTAGGGGAGAGACAAGCACTTGAAGAGAGGTCTGTTACAGACTACAAAATCTACTCAGGAAGCCTCCTGGAGTGAAAATGTCAGAGGCTAAGGGTGCTGGGAGAAGGGTACTGCAAATGCCTGTCCTGTTCTTACTCTTCCCTAGGTAGCTGCTCACAGCTACCACTGGAAACAGAATACTGGCTTAGAAGAAGCAACTGGGATTTTCTTAGTGGATGAAGATTTTAAAGAAAATATATTTCTGCCTCATAAATTAGGCAGAAGACTACAAAAAAATTCTGAGTATCTCTAAGAAACATTTTAAGTCAGTTCATTTAGATAAAGATGTCAGTTAAACAAATCTTAACTCTGAAAATCTTACTAGGGAAGTCTTCCTCATCTCTGACTTTACCATTATAATATATGCCTACAGGTGTGTAAGTCAGATCCCTCCTAACATATTTTCCCCTAGAAAGTTTCATGTATTCCTTTTGCTTTCTTCACAGATTTTAGAAGCTCAGTTAAGATCTTACAGTGTGAAACAGTTAAGCAGTGTACACTTATATGAACATTAACAACTAAAACTACACCATTCATTTTATATATAACCTTGTCCATAGTGTGTGAATAGACCAAATTGTAATGCTGTGCAAATGAATATGAATAGTCAGCAGTGAGACTGGGCTGTTACATCACACCCAGGGAGCTTTTGTTTAGCATGTACATAATATTTTCATTCTCAAAGAGTTTCATGAGCAGCCACTCATTCATCTTTGAAAGATGCCTCAAAGCCAAACAGGTAAATATTACCATATCTGTTTCTAAACATGAAAGACAGAAAGGGTAGGGAAGTTAAGTGACTCACCCAAAGGCAATCAATAAAAGAAAGTCAGTATCAGAGACATAATTATAAGCTGAGTACACACAATCATATCTAGACTGCGTTTAGAGGAGGGGCCTGAGGCCATGCAAGTTTAAACGCTTTTGTCAGCAACTCAAACATGAGGTTGTGGTGACCTTTGGAAAAAGCCAGGGAAAGAAATTTTGGATCATATTATCCCTTAGTGCAGCATACCTGATCCAAACACCTCTGTAACTCCTTTCAGCAATGTTTCCCCCATTCCTGGCAGTATGATGAACGTGCACAGAATTATTCTGAGATGCCTGAGCACCTCTGCCCTATAAGTGAATGGGATTTGTTGATAAAATAAAAACTCCTCCTGTCAGCAGTATGGATTCATGAGATCAGGATGGAGATGCAAGCTGGCCTGGACCTGATAATTTCCTATCCTGAAAGCATAAGATGGGTGTGGATGCCACCTCTAGCTCTCATGATTTGACCATAAGACTCCATTTTCCCATCCCTGCTCCTTTTATCCCTGTCACTTCCATCACATGGAATCTCTCTTGAAAACTCAGTCTTTCTTTGAAGGTTACTCTTCCCTGTCTACCCCACAGAAGAAAAAATCCTGTGTTCATGCCTATATGAAATGTAGCTTTGACTGTTGCCTATTGACTGTTCCCTCATGATGAGGGAATTCATCTCATTCTCTTAACACTATCATCATCTCTTATCTCTAGTCGTCATCAGCTTCATCACACAAACTCTTTGTAGGAGTCCCACATTCTCCATAGCCCTTCTGCACAGCAACACAGTTCTACCTCATCTCTCACAAACTTCATTAACCATTTTTTTTAATTTTTTCTATGCCTTTTATCTCCAACCACATCTGTACAGTTCACGTTGCCCCTCTCTCCCTTCTACACCCACTCTTTTCAGAGTGGCTAAAAGCCCCCTTGCTTTCTCCTCTTTGCACTCCAGAAAAACTCCCATCTCAGCACTCTTTCCCTGCTCACCAAAAGCTAAATACACCGAGGATATTAAGATAATTGAGCAACTCAGATGACTACAACCAGGTGAAGGTTTGGGGTTTTGAAAAAAACTTTACCCTGTTCTCTTTTGCCTTAACCTCAGCCAGTCCTCCTCCACCCACACACAATCAATTCCTTGATGATTTATTTATCCTTGGTTTTTACATCTATCAAACAACATAAATTAGGCTGTAGATGCTATAGGGCAGAGTGCTTGCCTTACTTCTACTCATTTTTCTACCACAGTGATTGACTACACAAATCAGAGTTGCAAAGTTCTTTATAATTCTGTTCCTTCTAATTTACTCCCCTTGCCTTAGCGGACAAGCGTCCAGAGCTCAGACATCTCTTTTCTATAGGCAAGAACAACAAGAATTGCCAAGCTGTGCCAGCTTACTTATTCACATAAACCCACAAGCTTTCAGGTGCTATTTCGACTGTTTTTCTGTCCTTGTGGCCAGCACATGGCCAGCATCACGTGGCCAGCACATGGCTGAGTGCACAAATATAGAGTCAACCTCTTTAACCATTAGCAAGCCCATTTTAATTGATTCATACTAGGGACTTTGTGGAAAAAAAATGATAAGGAAGAAGCAAGCTTAAAGGATTGAATTCCCTAGCTTTCGGAAGCATTCCTTGGTTTTGTTTGGTCTTCCTTTTTTGTAATTCTTTTTTTTTCTTAGTTAATGAAGGATAGTGCAGCCTGGAAAGCTGAGCTTATCTCTGCTTTCAATGAAGAAATCTTGTCAGTAGAATTTGCAAATGGATGAAAAAAGTGAGCCCACAGAGACCCACCAGTGGGATCCTTTTCTGAGATTAATCTTTTCTGCTTGCAGATATTTCCAACAGTTAAAGAAATTCACTACTGAGAGCCAGTCTGAATGGTTGTAAACCACTTTGCAACCCTGCAGAAATACACAGGAGACAGCATCTCCAGTACTGTAAATGTATGTATCATTCTCAACTTCAAAGGACCTAAAACATTTCACACCAGGTGAAGACCCCATCCCATAGGAATTTCCTGTTGTGCCAGTGTTCAGTTTCTGTCACATGTCTGGCTTCAGCTGATCTGGATCAAAAAGGTTCCTAGTGCTAGCTGCTTGTCACTGCCTTCTCTGAAGGTTATCCCCCTGTTCCCCATGCTCCCCCTCAGATATGTATACATAATTGTTCTCTAACCCAGTTCAATCAAAATGAAACAGGTTAGGAAAAAAACCTACTATTTAAAGTGTGTGAGCTAACCTGGATCATTTTGACTGAACTGGGTCAGGGAACGATTATACGTGTAGTTGTACCAGCCAAGTGAAAAGGAAGGGGGACAATCTATTTGCTTGACTTAGTAACAGTCAAAACAAGCCATAGGGCTGCAGCTTTATGTGAACAATACTCATAGACTGGCTTTGGACGATAGAAATTGTCATGTGGTCTAGGAGATGTCTCAGTATGCACAGCCACCTTCCTTTTGATGCGGTTTCTGCATACCCAAAATGCCCCAGCAAATCCTCCTGAAACTGTAATGGAGGGGGCAAGTGGGCATTTTAGATTTCCCAACATGCCAATGCCTTGGGAAGTTCTGCCACAGATGCTAAGTACTGGCAAAACCCTGCAACCAAAATGGTTTAGAGCAGTGCTTGGAGAGATTCAGGGAAAAAGGTAACAACAGGAATGTCTGTTGAAATCAGCCTGACAGTTTTATTCTGGCAGATGGAGACAGCCTCCTTTATCTACTCTGAAGAGGAGAAAGGATTTGCTATCACCATCAGCATGCAAATGTTACTGCATCCTGTCTAACAGATTTAACTATTCTTCAAGTGAGGACAGTTAATGTAGGCATTTAGGTTTAACAGAAAGCATAGTCTTTGTCAACAGCTCATTTTATATGAAAAGCTTGTACTCTGCCTGACCTTTTATTGAACCCAAGGGAAAACCATGGCAGACCCTGCGTGGCCATGGATGTGTACCTTTTGGACACACAGAAAGCTCAGCCTTTCCAGAGCTGGGACTAATATTATTACTCTGAAGCTTATTTCCTTCTTGGAAGAAAAAAAAAAAAAAAAAAAAAAAAAACAAAACAACCTCTAATGATTTTGTTTGGTTGGTCTGCTACATAGAAACATTCTTCACTACAGCTCCTCTTCCTCAGTTCTCAGTTATCCAGGTACTGACAAGAGTACAGGAAACATTGCTCCAACATTCTGGGAACCATCTGGGTAACAACAAAATGGGAGCCCAGAGGAGTAGTAGTCCTGCTTTGCCTAATTCACCCCGGGGTCTTCTTACCAGACTCAGGGCAGCAAACCATCTTGTCTTGCGGATGACATCACCTGGATTCAGCTCTACCATGCACTTTGAAAAAGGTCCCTGTGTCCCCAGTTCGCTGGCTTCCTGGCCATACAACATTAGTTTAGTTATTTAACTTGTCCATATCTCTTTTGTAAAACAGTCTGAAGCATATCATAGAATAGTTTGGGTTGGAAGGGACCTTTAAAGGTCATCTAGTTCCAAACCCCTGCAATGAGCAGGGACATCTTCAACTAGATCAGGTTGCTCAGAGCCCCGTCCAACCTGGCCTTTAATGTTTCCAGGGATGGGGCATCTACCACCTCTCTCGGCAACCTGTGCCAGTGTTTCACCACCCTCATTTTAAAACATTTCTTCCTTATATCTAGTCTGAATCTACCCTCTTTTAGTTTAAAACCTTTACCCCTTGTCCTATCGCAACAAGCCCTGTTAAAAAGTTTTTCCCCATCTTTCCTGTAGGCCCCCTTTAGGTACTGGAAGGCTGCTGTAAGGTCTCCCCAGAACCTTCTCTTCTCCAGGCTGAACAAGCCCAACTCTCTCAGCCTGTCTTCATAGGAGAGGTGCTCCAGCCCCCTGATCATCTTCATGGCCCTCCTCTAGACCTGCTCCAACAGGTCCATGTCTTTCTTGTACTGAGGACCCTGGAGCTGAATGCAGTACTGCAGGTGGGATCTCACAAGAGTGGAGTAGAGGGGGAAAATCACCTCCCTCAATCTGCTGGTCACGCTTCTTTTGATTTTGATGCAGCCCAGGATACGGTTGGCTTTCTGGGCTGTGAGCACACATTGCTGGGTCATGGCCAGCTTTTCATGTACCAGTACCCCCAAGTCCTTCTCCTCAGGGCTGCTTTCAATCCCTTCGTCCCCCAGCCTGTATTGATATGATACCAGGGGTTGTCTCAACCCACGTGCAGGACCTTGCACTTGGCCTTGTTGAACCTCATGAGGTTCACATGGGCCCACTTCTCATGGTCGCAGGTGAATCAAGAGGCTG
The DNA here is from genome assembly GCA_013401275.1 of Pandion haliaetus. Taxonomy (NCBI): domain Eukaryota; kingdom Metazoa; phylum Chordata; class Aves; order Accipitriformes; family Pandionidae; genus Pandion; species Pandion haliaetus. The sequence goes on along the minus strand of VYZV01017667.1, from coordinate 43,830 downwards.
AACTAGAGGCAAATCTAAGCATTTAGTACAGATGCCCAGAAAATATTAGTAAACATTAAGGGCAGCTGCCAGTTAGTGCTGTTTGAAAATCCTGCCTGAGAGCTTTGGTTCACAATCCCTTTCAAATTCAGCACCTCCTCAGACACGAGGGTTAACCCCAGCTGATGGCAGTTTATATGGGTACGCTTGGCTGGGAGCTGTGGAGTGTGAGGAGCAGACAGGCTGCGTGCTGTACGGATTCTGCAGTGGATTGTTAATCTTTCCCGCAGGAAAAGGGTGGACAGCTGGAGGCAGTAACCTCTTTTGCCATTGTAGTTAAATCCATCAGAGACTGTGAATCAGAGCCCTTATTATTTTCCACATGAGTGTTCCCCATTTATGCTCTGGTGAAGCGACGCATTCAACAGAAAACAAAATGTAGTGCTGAAACCATTAAACTCTTTAATAACAGGAGACACTGCAAGTTTTTGTCATTAATCTGCCATAATTAGGAGCTGCTGTTAATGTCTTTGAAAATACAGAATATTGAAATGTTATTACTGGAAACATTATCATGGATATGGTGGGATGCAGAATCTTGTCTACACCCTATCTTGGACTCCTGCCTTTGTTGTGAATTAATGTAGGAATAATACAAACATAAACTTAAAACAATACGGTTTTAAATTAAAGTTTAACTTCTAGAATTCTGGTGGGTTTTTTCCTGAAAAGAAACTTTTCAAAATGTAGGGGTTGTGAGGAGAAGATCATCCATTTAACAGAAACAAAAAAAAGTCTGGTTTTGACTCCAAATTGAGATGAAGTGAAATTTCAAAGTTAATCACAAACCAAAACTTCGGAGTTTCAGCTTGTGCTTGAAATCACAGAAGAAAAGTAATAAGAAAATGTAACATATTTACATGGAAAGAAGAAATGGTTTTCGGGTTACCTGATTTTAGGCCACATAAGCTGGACAGACTTGGCTATCTCTATCATTACATACGATTTTGAATTTATATTAGCTGAAGCAGCACTACGTGTATATGCGTGTGTCTGTGTGTATATATATATGTATTTTATTTATGTATTATATATATATACATAGGCATATGTATTTAGACAGGCAAGAACAGCAATATAATAAAGAAAAGAAGTATTAACTCTTAAATATACATATTTATATAGTGCCTGCAAGAATGAAAGCAAAAGATAAGATCTCTCCTTTGCAGAGCAAAGCCTGTTAGCTTAACAGGCAAATGCAAAGCCAACCTTGATTTGCACAGAGATAAAAAAAAAAAATAGATAAATATTTTTTAAAAATCCAGTCTGAAGAGAGTGCCAACCTCCCTCCCCAGTATTTTTCATGATTTCCAGAAAAAAAACCCAAACCACTTTTAAACAAAACTGAAAGTTTCAGTTTCCATGTAGGGTGTGGAACTGAAAAGCCTGGAAAGCTGATTTTCCCTTCTTTTCCCTCCCCAAAATAAATCATGCCACTGGTTGCTTTTGGAGCCAGGGCATTCACACTCCTTGCCATACCCACAAGAAACAGAGAGACAAGGGAGAGGTAGGGAGGGCACTGAGGCTTCCCACTCAGTCCGCCTGTGGGTTCCCAAGTGGAAGACTCTTTTCAGCTCTCTTTTACTGCTGGGTAAAAGCAAAAGTGGCAAGAGCTTGCTGGGTTGAGCGCTGTGATTTTAGCTTTGCGAGATGGAAGTATTGCTGACTGTGCAAAAGGATGAAAAATCTGTGTCGACCCTATGTATAACCTGCTTTTCAGGTATGTCACAAAAATGGGATTAGTAAATAGTGTGAGGAGAGGAAACAAAGTGAACACAACCTCATGGTTATTCTAAATTGTGCACATCATGATGGCTCCCTTCAAGATGATTTTTTTAACGGCAAATTCTATTTTCTTCTTGCAGACACAGTGGAAGTAACATTAGGCATATGTTATCTTCTATTTTATTGCAAGATCTGTTTCATTCAGCGAGAAAATAAGACCACTCACAGCTAATTATCCTGTAAAAATCACATTCAAGCACAGAATGTGGCAGCCACAGTGAAACTCTGGGAGATTGTTATTTATCATTTTTATTTATGGAAGCCTTCGGTATTCTTGGCACTGTACAAGACAGAAAAAGCCAGAAACAATCTTTTCCCTATGGAGCCTACAATCTATGGCTTATGCTGTGCATTTTAAGACTGGCCTGAGCCGAGAACATTGGAGAACTGCATCATTTCCTGGAGTGGGGGCATGCCAGCTGCTGCCCTCCTTGCGAAGATAAAGCTTGCACATCTGCCATGCTAAGCCAGCTTTGCTCTCTCCTTTGGGTCAGTACCATCCCCAGGGATGCAGTAAAAATGTAGGATACAACAGACCTTTGAGAGAGAAGCAAAGCCACCTTGAGACACAGGCTATGCAGGCAGTTGTCTATAGCAGCAGACTGCTAGGCTTGTAAAATGGCCAAGATTTTGTCCACTGTGTGCAGGGCAGTCTAGAATTGCTGCTGCTGGTACTATTGCTGAGACAGGGGTCGAGGTGGGTGAAGCAGTAGTTACTGCAACACGGGAGCAACTGCAGTGCAACATCTTTTTCCAAATCTCCTATTCCTGCAGCAGGGGTGGCCTGTCCCTGGCCTCCCACCTTCTGAACAACAAAACTTAGAATTTCCTAAAGCTGGCTCTGAAAAGGAGACTACTCTGTATACCTGCACAATTTATGCATTGCTGTGTAGACAGCCCCATGCTAGGGCTGGATAAACGGATATATTTAAATAGTACAGTGCACTGTCTTGCAGAGATATTAGCGTGTCTCCCAGAAGCATAAATTAATCTTTCTCCACTGGGGCAAGTTTGGATGATGCATCATTCTGACATGGCTATAACCCTTGCAGTTTTTGAGCCAGTTCATTTGCAGACAGTTTGGATATGCTACATGCTGCTACACTGCCTGATGTGGATTTATCCTTTGTGATCTCCCTGCCCTCACAGCCTCAGTAGCTGAGTAATGACCCACCCCAGGCAGGTCCTAAATTTGCTAGAGCAGCTCAGACTCTGAATATACTGAGTAAGCAGATGCTGTACCCAACTCAAAGTGGTTTAGATGTCATTTTATGATTAAAAACCGTGTAGTGAGCATAATTCCTGCAACAGGCTACTCCTGGTAGGCATTTATAAAACTGTATCTAAGGGGAAGAGATAATGCATGTGGGTGGTCATTAGGCAGGAGTTCAACTAGAGGTGGCCTTGGAGAATGTGGGAAGACAAGACTGGGAGACCATGTGGCACTTAGAAGTGGCATCAGACAGTGGAAGAGGAGGCTGTGAGAAAGGATTGGCACAGTGTGAGGAGTCTGCTGAGCATTCAGAACAAGTCTGAATGTGAGTAGACAGGCTCAAGTAAGTTAGTGTAGGAATTTGGATCTTTCAAAGAGGGAGAGAGGAGATCTCTGCCTGATGGGCATGCTGCTACAACTTGTCCACTCTACTCCACCGGAGATCATTCAGTGAGAGACTCCCTGGGTTGGTTTGCTGGGGAGGCAAACAGCAGAAAAGAAGCCAAATTAATTTTGTTAATATTACTTTTCCCTAAAAGGTAGAATTTTATGTCATTTTTAATAGATTTTAAGTAATAAGTTCACGGAGGGAGAAGAAACAGACTTGTTCTGCATATTTAGTACAGTTACTTTTGTCTCTATTCTTCTGATTGGAGATAGAGAGGACTAAAGATAGGAAAACAGCATTCTTCCACACTCCTCCCATCCTTGCTGGCACAGCTCATGTTCCCAGTCATAAAACGGGGAAGTGCAGCAGCAGCACGTGTGTGCTCACTGCCCCTTCTGCTCAGCTGTCTGGAGCAAGCCTTCGGCCTTATGCAGGACTCCCCCTCTCTTCTGGCACAGGGGAAAATGTCAACAAAGAAGAAGTCACAAGTTAATCAGTTTGAAGGGAAGATATCATCTGTTACTAGTGTTTTAACTGTTGTGTACTGGCTGCATGGATAACAGGTTATTTCTTCCCTATAGCAAGAGTGCATGGAAGGACACATACTTTTGTTATACTCTTCCAGTCCCACAAATGCAGCTATATACCCCGTGGTGCATATTGCACAGAAAAAGTTGTTCACCAGTTATCTAGCTCTTGTTTTCTACAGAACCCTGAATTTACCTTTATCAAACTCAAAAAAACACTGTTCTTTCAGGAGCTGTGTAAGGGGAAACTGGATAAACAGTAATGGTTCACACCAGACATATGTATATGCGCTGATACATATTTTGGTTCTCTTGCCACATCTTCATGAAATTTTACTTTCTTTATAGGAAGTCAGGGTCAATACAAACAATGAAGTCCCTGTCTCACTCCCTGTGTGGACATGCCAACTTACTAAACATAAAAAGGCCCCTAAGGTAGAGAGGTGTTTTGTCTCAGTTCCTAGATTCTCCAAATATGAACAATGACTCAGAGAATCTAAGTTGAGGCCTCCAGGAGCTCAGCTTTTTCTGAAAGATGGGGCTCATGTAGTTGTCCCTAAAATTGACATAGCCTGAATGTCTAAGTCTAAGTACTTTTAAAAATGTTTTTTGTCTTTCTTTTCTCTCCTTTCAGAATGTTTTGCCTAAATGTCTTCTGATATAGGTGTCCTTCAGGATCCTCCCCACAATGAGCATACCTAAAATAGATAATATTCAAACAAATGCATAGCTAGTATCACTAAAGATGCCTGGGGCTGCCCTATATAGAATATCCCATTGGTCAGGCACTCATCCACAGATGTTCTGTATTTCCCTTGCCTTGAGAGCGTTCAAACCTACAGAGCCCAGCTCCCAAGAAAATAGTCATCAGACTATTATCACCTTCCATCCTTTTTAGTTGAAGCTGGAGTCACAACGAAGCAAAAGATAAAAAATTCAGGATGACAGAGTGAGGGGAGTCAGATTATGTAGCAATTTTCACATAATGAAATTCAATAAATCAGAGAAACAAACAAGATTATTTAAGGAATCTTGATGTTGAAAATTCATTAGTATATGTAAAAATCATGCTACCATTAACTATGTAACTGTCTCAGAGATGCTGTTTAGAGCATCAGAGAGCTGGTTACTTTCATGCATTTTTTTTTTCTCTTTCATAATATACATACTATGGAAATTCACTACTGAAATTATTATTAAATCATATGTTTATGAATGAGCACAAATCTATTAATGGCACATAATTTGCAGTGCACGTGTCCACTAGAGTATCTAGCAATCCATGCAAATTTTATAGTATGCCCTATGTGCTTTGATTTTCTCTGTTAGATGATTGAAAAATATTCATTAAGAGATTTCTCTAATGAGCTATGTTCAAGCATAAAATAGGCCACTCCTTTTACGATTTAAGTGTGGGGTTTGGAATATAAATATCCTCCAATTCCCTATAGGAACTGACTTCAAATAGGGATTTTGTCTTAACACAGATTTCAGGGTCTTTGAAGTTGATAATTGGGTCCAAGCTGAAATATGACATCATTCTCTCAAATACTGGAGTTCACAATGCTTATGGTTGGTGGAAAAGATACACTTTATTTTTTGAGATATATCCCCAAAATTCTTTGGATACACACTTAGGCAGAAAGCTGGGAGAATATTCACATTACAAAATCAGTACAGCACCCCCTGAGCCTTTGGTCAGTTAATCCTGGATCCCATTCATACAATTACATCAGCCTTACTCTCTTTGTTTTCCATTAAGTTATTAAAGAGAGGGCTTTTTTGTGCTTTTTCTTATTCTGTTTTCATTTGCAAGGCACTGAGAACGCTTAAGCAGAGCAATAGGCAGTTTTATAAAAAGGCCAAATATAAAGGCCAAATCTTATGAAAAACAAAATAGTCTTTTCTCACCTACACAGGTGAAAAGCACAGAGTGAAACAGCCCTCTGAAATACCAAACTGTATTGCTGCTGTGCCTTTCTGAAGTCTGTAAAAAGTAGGAGCCTTTGCAACATGTCCTGAGAGTGAAACAGATCTAACTTCTGGCATCCTTGGGGAGGTAAGCCTAGCTCAGGACATTGCTTGTCAGAAGTGGCATTTCTGAGCTGGATGAGCTCACCATGATTTGCTGTCCCTTTCAGAGTTGAACAGAGAGACAGACCAGGAACATTCTGCTTCAATGAAGTTAAATAACTAGTTATGTGATGAAGTGAGGGGACTGAAGCTCCTTTCCTTTGCTATTTCCTCTTTAGTCACGAACAATTCATAGCTGATGTTAAATTGAAAACTCACTTCAGCTTCAAGCTCCATGACAGCTGTCCAGCTAGGCTTCAGGCTGAGTCGCTGCACTCATCACTGCTTTCTCAAGCAGAGACAAAGGAGCCTTCACATGTTGGCAAATCAAAAAAACCCACAGAGACAGAGAATAGACTTTGGCACAGAGGTTTGGCAGATGTGACACTGGGTGATGGTGCATTATAAGCAAAAAAAACCCTCACTTTTTAACCTACTGTGTCTTCCAAAGGCTCCAAGGATAAGCACAGAACAAGGGTCCCATCAGAAATAGACTGTAACCCTGGAATGAGTGGAAGGTAGATCCATTGTCCACTGCAGTTACTGAGCCACCTAACACAGCTAAAGAGAATCTGGTTTCAGACTAACAACTGCTCAAACCATTAGGTTATAATTACATTTCCTCATGCCTCATCTTCTTCTGGCTCTGTGATTACTGGCCTCCTGGTGCTCATTCACATCCTCCTGAAATATGGGATGTATGAGTTCAAACCACTCTTCAGCTCAGAAGTCAGAGTGAGATTTCTTCCTTCCTAGGCAAGCACCCAAGATGGTAGGCTTTATGGTAAAGGATAACACTGCTGACACCGAATTCAAGTCAGCCATGATTGTAGGTAGCCATCCAAATGGCATATGAGAAAGAAAAAAAAACCCCACATTTTTGTAATATATGCAAGGTATCAAGATGATCAAAGTCTAATATCAAGCTCGGCAACTTTCTTTTTCTCAGCCAAAAGACTCTGGGGACACTGCTGAGGCTGAGTATGAGCATATTGTCACATCATAATTTAATCATTTCTTCCTTTTCCCTTCTTGGAAAATCATCTTGGATGGTGTCTTCTGTGCTGAATGCTACACAATCAAAATCCCATTAGTTATAGTGTCAAAACCAAAGTCATTAAACTTCCCAAACAAATTTGGGCAATTGTTCTTCAATGCCATTGGTGCGGTCAGAATACTTTTTCAATTAATTTTCAGTAGAAAAATTCTAGGGTTGGGAATGAGCAGCAATTTCTGCTCCTGTAAGTCACACTTGCTTTTTCATTGCCTCAGTTTTATTGTAAAGGTTCAAAGACATAGTTTTCAATTCCTGTAAACTGGCAGTCTATTCACTGAGACACATGAATGAGCCAGGTAATTAGGCTAATCTTGACAGCCATAAATCAACTGTGCCTTCAAACCTGAAATCAATATGAAACCTTGTTTCTCAGACCAGAATTCAAAGAGACAAACCAGCCATTTTCAACATGATAGCCAGCTCATTTCCTTTTGAAGGCACTTTTGATGACTGCCTTCTATTTTTCTCACATCACTGAAAACAAGCATGAATTCAGTGCTCATACCTTAATAAAATTGACAGCTTTACAGCCTGACTAATCCGCAGCCATTTCCAAGATAACCAGCAATTTTTAAGATGTCGTTTGCTGCAATAAATACCACAGTGACTGAACTTCTGCATTTTCTCATCACTCAGCCAGGGCTTTCCAGTTGCTGCTCACAGTCCTGTGTGGGTTACCAACATCCACCGTTCATTGTGAGAAATTCACTGTGCTTCTTTAGCCATCGTTCATTCTGGCAGAGCTTTATGTTTTGAGAACAGTCCATGAATAATCCACTTGGATCCAAGCCTCCCTATGGAAGGGGCTGAAAAATGCTTGTGAAAAGGGTATTTCTAATTGCTGAGACCTAAACATTTTGTGAGCTTTTCCAGTGCTTGAGAAACCATGCTGCAAATAATTTTCTACAAATACCTGTCTGATAAAGAAACAATGGCTTTTGGCAGCATTATCACATAAGCCTTATATTTTAAGTGCTAGATGGAGGGATAAAACTGTGCAGTGTGACTGGCCAAATGTGCCAAAAAAGACACAGTAGCCTCCCTTTTCTCCCTACGCTCTTCTCCACAGAAAATCTGTGTTTGAGGGCCCCTTTTAGTTGTTATACCTACGATCAAGAGAGATGAGAACTCAAGTCACTACTAATCAGCCAGTATCAGTTTATATGCTCGATGAAAAGAAGCACATGCAATGGCAAGGTCAGAAGGACTTCAGTCTCTAGCTGTACAGACTTTATGGATATGCCATTGAACCAATAGCTTGGGGCTAATATATGAAGAGCAGGTGAAACAAACTTCTCCCAGTTCTCTCTGCTTTTGATACCATACTGAATTACTAAGATGGCATGCCTCCATATTGGTTGAATATGGCTTATAATCTGTTTCTGCATGAAGCATGAGAATCTCATCCATTCTGTGAGGCTTTCAAGTCTAGGTAGTCTCACTCTGGGCAATGCTTCAGTGTTTATGGCACTTTTACACATTTGTTCATTCTCCTCAGCGCTCAAAGGCAGTTCACAAGACAAGCGGTATGGGGCTGCACCTCCTAATGAGTTGGCAGAATTTATTGCTTACTGCAGGAAGTGTACTTAGTTGTGCCTAAAAGCTCTCCAATTTCTTCTGCTCAAGCCTACCTCTCGTCTGGCCAGACCTTCACTGTGTTTCTACATGTTCTCTTTTGAAGTTGACTACTTACCTGCAACTGAGGATCACAGTCACATTCACGAATGCAAGCCACCTTTTACACATCTAAATCAGGGGTAAAGGAAGGTTTCTAAAGGTATGTGAAGGTCAGTGTTGAACCAGGACATGGGAACTTCTCCTTAGTCTCATGTAGGCATGAAGATCTGTTAAAGATGTCCTGGTTGGCAAAGATCTGCCTGTGACAAATTCAGCAAGAGTAGGGCTTGGCAGGGAGAGCTAGAATGGGAGAATGAGGAGATTTGAGGTAAGATGAGGGATATTCTGACCCAGACATGGGAGGTATGTGAGGGTTTGTATCTGTGTAAGGCAATCCTAGGGGCAGGAGCAGAGCCCCTGGGAAAATACACAAAATTTCATTTGGGCATCAGGCAATTTCAACTCCTGCAGGCACTTTGCCTCTCACCAGCTATGGAGCAGTTACCACAGACCTGGGCAAACTGCACAGGGGATGTAGAGATGCTCCAGCTGCAGTCAGCCACACACTGTATCCATTGGACCTCATCAGCCAATTCCCCTGTCTGTTTCTCCATGGAGACTGGACAGGATTCATTATGTCCCCCCTGCTGTTAGGCAATAAAGGCCTCTGTTGGGCTGGTAGTGTAAAGGTAGTGTATGTACTGCAGCTATGTGTTGTGTGGATGCTCTGTGATCTGAAATGACCTGGAAAATGCATTTTGCTTTTCAGATATGCTCTGGCATGCTCCAAAGCACACACAAATAGTCTCTTGAAAACTGAAAGGCTTTTTGGCACACCACTTCAAAGAAGCTTATCAAAGAAATACCTGTGGTAGATATGTCTCTGGGCAAAAAACGCACAGCACGGAGAATTAAAGTAATGACCATCTTCTGCATTCCCATGTATTTTACCACCTTGGAACTCCCAGCGTTTTAGGAACTCTAAGTCGTAACACTCCAGCAAGACAGAGAAGTATTATTATCCACTTTGAGAGATGAAGAAGCTGAAGCTCAGACTGGCCAGATGACTCGCCAGTGTAGCTAGGAGTGTAAAACATCCCTGGAGTAGCTGAGATGAGAGTTACAAAGCAAGCCTATCAAAGAGCTTCATGTGTATATATAACGTGTCTCCTGCTAGTCACTTTCACTTGAAGAACATTTCTCCTTTTGCTCTTTTTATAGTTATCATTCATCTTGTACTTTCTCTAAATCCAGATAAATTGTACTAATTGTTCAGTCCAGTCATTTGCCATTTTTGTTACACATAATATTTTGTACCTGAGGAATCTTAGTTGAATTCACATCTGAATCTCATTGTAGGTGGTCTTGCAGATGGCATCCGCTGACTTTCTTAAGTAATAGCTCATAAATTTTTCTACTCTTCTATTGTGTAGAAGCCAAGTACACTGGGAAAACCATTTTTAGTTAGCTTTTTGGTTCTTTCACATTCTTTGTAGGATTCTCCCTGAATACTCTGCCAGCCCAACTGTTTTCAATAAATGTTATGCTATAAATCTATTTCATTTGTAGCTTCCTGAACACCTTCGTAGCAAGGCAGAATATAAAATCTGTACCTTGATTCATTAAAACTTCCCATGGCAGTCCAGCTCTGAAAAACCTTTCTTTAAAGGCTAGCACAATATGTTAAATGTCCAAAGAGTTCAATGCTGTTGCCTTTGGAGACCACATAACATGGTACCAAAATACGAGAAAGATATAGAACCAGAAATGCTGCACAGAAATGCACTAATTAGATCATTGCTTATTCAAGGGAAGAGATCTTTCATCTCCAGGAACTCAGGCAATTAGGTGAGGTCCCTCACAGTACACCACAGGGGCAGTCAGCTGATACTAATGAGTTTTGTGCTGTAGTTGAGTAAACAACCGGTCATCACCGTCTCATTAAGGCTCTTCCATTTCCATGTTTTCTTCCCAGATGCTGGTTCTGTGGTCTGGTAATGTGTAAAGGCCTTGTCATTACTTTGTGCCTGCACATATTGCTTTTGCTTGTTCCTTGTACCCTGTGCCCACACTGTTTTGTCTGCAGTGTGGGACTGGTGCTGACCCTGCCCGTTCAGCCCTCACATCATTCTTTTCACGTCCTAGCACAGCTGCCACTGAATGCACAAACCTGCCTATGGATGTGCATCTTTCCTGAGCTCATTTTACCAGCGATGAAGCTTCCAGTTACCGTGAATAACTCTTTCAGTTCTGTTCAGCTATGATGCTAGTCAGGATAGCAGTCGTCACAACTGCATGAGTTTTAGGCTATTTTATAATGATTTACCACAAAGTAGCAAATTTTTAAGTTACACTAACAGCACTCCTACTTCAAGCTGTCCAAACACTTCAACGTAGCTAATTTTCATTATACCTCTTGAGCTTGTTGATTTTTTTCATGCATCAAGTAATATTTTGTGGGTTATTTCCAAAATAAAAGTATCTGCACACAAGAAATAACTGAACTCTGACTGTAGATCAGCTTTGCCATTTGAATTCATAGAGCGTGTAAAGACTGGCTGTAAAAGCAGATACACAAAGTAATTTGTGAGCTCTGGGCCAGGCTGTGCTCTGCAGTGTATATTGACTGTAACTTTATACTAGAGTAAATAACAATGGGCATGTAATGTGAGAAGTTATAAGAGGCCAGAATCTGAACAGCAGAGCTGGTCAGAGAAATTTGTGTAGCAGTAGAGACTGATGGAATCAGCCATTCTGCTGAAATCTAAGACCACATCAAATCAGATCAATATCACTTGTATTTTATTTCCAGAGAAAACTAGACTACATCAGTACACTGCTTTATGTACTTTAATTTCTTATTTAGAATATTTCAGTGTAGCTTCCTTTACGTAAAAAGAAATAAAAATACCTGCTATTAAACCAAAGATGGAATTCAGTCACTTAAACAGAGGTACCTATCAACATTTGAGATGCGCTGGCTGCCAGCTGCTGCTCCAGAAAAGAGAAGGTCTCCCACAGGTCCTGTGCACAATTAGTATAACACAGGTAGATAGATATAGATATAGTTACAAATATATGCATTAGATGTTTGTATCTAGGTAATGAAATCCCAGCACCAGCAATTGTCAATAGCTAGGTTTAATGTCTGGATACATTTCAGCATCAAGGTTAACATCTTTAGATTTCTCTTACAATTAAAGATAAATATGAATTTGCTTGTTTTATGGTCCTTGAACTTACCCCATAACATCTTCCTTAAAGCACATTTGCTCCACCTTTTGTATATACTGCTCACTCTAATGCTTCTTGAGCTATAGTGCATAATATTCTCTTGTTTCTAATCAAGAACAAATTATTTTCATAAACAGGTATCTAAAATGTCTGTCTATGTAGACTTTATTTGGGACTGCTTACCTTAAAAACAATTCCAAACTAAGACACTCATTCCAGGAGGAGAGTGTTTTGGAAGTAGATAATGCCAGGAAAATATGCTCTCATTCTGAATAAGATCTGTGCTTAGACTTATACTGAATTCAGTAGTCCTGAATATATATACATACATATATGTATGTGTATCTCATCTTAATCCAGGATAATTTTCAGATGCATGCAAAGCCTTGGTTATTTGCTTGGTTATATAATCATAGTTATATGAAACAAGCTTTTTCTTGTCATATGCTTTTCTTTCCCAACCTTTTCTTTCTTGAAGTAACCTAACTCTTTTCAAACAGAAGCCTGCCAGACCACAGACTTTTTTGTCACTGAGAGAACCCTGGGGTATCACCGAACAGGCACAAAGAACATAACAATGCTCAAGAAGTAAAGTATGCTTTACATAAGCATATTTAAGCAGCAGAACCTGTCTCATCTCTCAGCTTGAACATATTTCACAATAAGCACGGGAAAACATGAAAGGGTGGGGAAAGAAAATACTGCCTGTTTTAATGCCCTCTGAAATGGTAATTTGCTACAAAATTAGCATTAAGGAGAAGAGAGCCACTCACAAAGTAGACCTAAAACACAGTGAGTCACCAAAGTTTTCAAAAAGAGGAGGTTTTGGTTTATATGGGTTTTTTTTATGAAACAGAGGGCTCATGAGCTGGAGAAAAATGCAGAACTTTGAGCACAGATTCAGCTCTTGGTTTAAGTTTCTGCTTTACCAGAAGCTTTTTAAGTAATTGGAGAAGTCACCCAGGTACTAGATCCATAAAGGGAGCCTTTAAATTGACCCTTAGGCTTCTGTAACCCATGGGTATGTGCTGAATGTCAACACAGGTCTCACCCTGGCTGCAGATGTGCAGAAGAGATTCCCGTCTGTTTCACTCCCAAGAGACAGATTCTCGCGGATCAGTTAAAACATGCCTGCACCAGATTGACAAGTGAAACCCGGTATAAAGAGCTGAACCAGCTGATTTCTGGGCATGGGAACTCTAGCTGGCAGACAGCTGAATGTAGGGTCTTCCCCAGTCAAAAACCCTCTACACTTACAGAGCATGTGTAACTGCATGTAGAGAAAGGGACCAATGACTGAAAAACATGTCTGCCTTGCTTCCCTCGGCTCATTTATACAGGCAGCCCATCTCTATAGTAGAAAGAATTATACTCACTTTTACACTTGTGAAGTAGGAGTTGTCTACACTGGTTTTAATGGAGTATACATTGCAATGTCAAAGAGATAGTCAAGCCCAGTCTTGTTTATGTGGAGAGTTTTTTTCCAGAGACTAAGACCGCCAATTAATTTTGCCCAGATAACCAAAAAGCTATTGTGGTAAGGATTTGTTTTTTCCTACTGAGCTGGGCTACCGCAAAAATCATTGACCTGGAAGTGAGATAGCCACATAGCTTTATCAATCCTTGGAGAAATTATCTTGTTTTTAACATATCTTTTCCTAAAGAGTGACCAGGAGTTGATATTCAGTTTTTGAAAATTATTAAAGATTTAATTCCATTCTCATTTACACCAGGGTGGATAACACCGTTGAAGAATCTGATCCACAAACCAATGGCAAATATTTTCTATGACATGAACACAACTCATTCTTCTGTTATGTAACTTGAACAGATTTTTA
>VYZV01017667.1:0-30024 GCA_013401275.1 Pandion haliaetus | reverse complement strand
AGTTCTGGTCAATATAGATATTCATGAGAGAGAAATTTAAGTAGTGGGTTTAGCTAGTACATAAATGAATGATTGTCCTTCTTTTCTTTGTCTTTTGGTTATTTTTCTTTTTGTGTGTGGTTTACAAATTAACTCTTCTTTCTTTAGTAGAAAAGGTCATTGTGTTCCTGTAATTTTCATGTTACATTTATGAGGTGCATCCTTTCTATTATATACAGTCACCCTTAACCCAAGCACTAAAAATTAAAAATACAGCACTACGTTGTACATATGTGGAACACAATGAAGAACAATCCAACTAGACATTGAGAATTTTAGATAGTGTTGCAATGACAAAAAACTTATCTATGAACTACAATAAGTGTATTCCAGAAGGACACTTAGATTTTTTAGTTGATATAAAGGAAAATACAGATACTTATCCAATTACAGCTAAGATACTATTACAATCACATGGCGTCCTTAAGTGCCTTATTCTTGCATGCAGTGTCTAAATAGACATTGTAAAACTATATTGAATAGCACTCTATAAATGAATAAAATAAAAGCCCACTGTGTTCATCACAGAAAAAAGACTTACAAACACAAAAGACTTACATTTTACAGCAAATATTCCATCTATAAACATTCTTTAAAGTGCCATTATTACTTTAGCTATAGTTAAGTTTCCAAAGTGACTTCCATGTTAACCTTGTTCCTAATTTTTTATAATGTTCTGAAAGATTCTACTTTTGGACTCATTGTCTCTGTGTTTTGCCTCAAATAAATAATAAAAAGTTTGTCTTCTTTACGATCTGTTTTCCTTACAATACATATGCTCCTTGTTCATTCTTTCTTTTTTTTGACCTCAGCTGAAGTGAGCTTAAGTACTGTGACCTAAAATTATATTCAACAGCAAATCTGTGCAGCAAAACTGTAAATATGTGCACTGACCTTTAAAGATTATGCCCAATGAATTCTAAACACACCTGTGATGTTCTGTAAGCTGCAAATGAAGAGCAGCTTTTATGAATAATTGTGTGCAGTGATGGGTGTACTAGTTCTGCAAAGACAAAACCTCTAACTCCAAATACTGTTACAATTCTTAAAGTGGAAAATAACGTTTTAATATATACAGAAAGGAGTACATTCTATACTTCATTGTTGATACTCTACCTCCCGTTCTAGTTCCTGAAGCTGCATCTTACTGCCGAATAAAATGGAGCACGTCCAATTCTTGGGCCCTGAGGTCAAGTTGCACCATACAGATCGTATCTGTATGGCTAAATTATATTTCTATCACCCATCTCTGAAAAACAATGTGCTTCCCCATACTCCCTAATGGAAACAGCTGCTGGCCTTGCCTATGCCATACACTGGGAGAGTTTGCTGGTTTAGACCAAACCCACGTCAATGTATGTGTGCTAGCAATGGTGAGTGCTCAATGCTGTGCTTTGGCCTTGTTTAGTATAGTGTTATAGCCAGCCCACGTGATTTCTGGCACTTGTTCAATTGGCCTTTGATATTCAGTTGGTCATTCAGCCTTTCTGCCTTGCAATTATAGTTTGACTCTGTCCAATATTACATCATGGATACCTTCGCCAAGATGTTCTGTATACTTCCTCAGGTCATAAGAGTTCCAGAGGAATGCAAATCCCATGGCATCTGTCCATTTTCTACCTTTATCTCCTGATATGTCTTTCCAGAAAGCAGATTTATCTAGATATATCTGCTCTCAGAGTTATCTCATACTTCTGGAGAGAGTGTAGACCTTCAGGGATGGATGTGATGCTTCTTCCCCCAGTGTGTTGGATACAAGATACAAACTTTGTATAATAGATCACAGCAGTTCCACCCTCCTGTTTGACTTAGACTGCATGTTGGCTGGAGCAAGGATTAAGGGCCTGAATCTGCTTTTACCCCCTACTCTCAGACCTAAGTAAGTCCTGTGTTATACCAAAAGTATAGCATTGAAGAATATTTGAATAATTTTCCTTCCCTTTTTCATCTTTTTGTCAACTGTATAATTGAATTATCAATGATGTTAAAGTTAACTAATCATCAGTATGCAGTAAGTAATGCAATGGTATTTAACTGTGATGCTGAAGTGCCGTGAAGCAAATGGCTCTTGATTGTTAACATGATATAGTTATCTCCTCATACAATGTGATTTTTATAACAGGTAATGAAAAGCATTTTCCATAAAGTATAACAATTGCTGCCACTAAAAACAATGGTCAAATCTACATAGAGATACCTCTAGGGGAAGGAGGAAAACAAAACCTTTTTCTTCCCCATGATCTCTAAATGGAGACCTGATTCTGAAGTTTTTACATCAACATCAATGACCTTACACAACATAATTTTCTGGTTTGTATTCTTCACTGATTACCATTCTGGATAAGTGATATCAGTTTGGTGTTGATGTGATTAGACCAGAATTTATACCTTTCCACCTAGAGTACTTGGGAGTTCTCAAGTATCAAAAGTCTATCAATATATTTTCACAGCTCAGTGTGGTATGCTGCCATTACACAGAGTTACAAACCTGGGAATGATCCCTCTGATTAGATACCATATCAGTGTTCAGTGTAAGTCATGTGTGCTCTTAAGCTTTCTTGGTATGAAGGGAATGAAGCATTTTGTTTCCTTATCCAAGACTCCTACTCAGGGTTTATTCTTGAGCACACCACTGTAACTGAAAGTAAGCAGATACAAGACTTTACACGGTTTCTAAAACATAATTATATTATGTTTATCATAAACATACACATATCTAGAAAAAAAATAATAACACACCTGTCAGAATTTCCCCACCTCAGTTGCCTTCTCTTCAATATTCATTGGATATGCTTCAGAGTCCTCTGAGAAATCCAAGATCCTCCACACTGAATGTGAAAGCTCTCACCACACCCACGGCCTCTCTCTCGCTCTCAAGCAAGCAATTTTATTCCTTCTTTGGTTTATCTCACCTGCTATGGCTAACTACGTGAGACTGGAGCTTAGTGATATGATGTAAACTTGGAGCATATAAAATTTGCTAATGGCAAACCCACCTGAAAGGTATCTGGCTGCAGTATCGGTTATTTATAAAAGCATGTTATGAGTCTCTTCAGTGGAAGTTACAAAACCTGAGATAGAGAAAGAAATGAGATTCAGGTAGTTCAGATTGCTTGAGGATGATTTTGGATATACCTGTAGACATAAACTTGTGTTGTATGAATTCATGTCCCTTCCCTTCTGTCGAGCATTGCTCTGTCAGTGTTAGTTCTCCTCTTGTTCACCATTTTTCAGCTATGGTAGTTTTCAAGGGCAGCTGTTCTGCTCTTGGTTAAAACCAGCAGCCTCAGATGCTGGTTTGCTGCAGAACATTTGGAGAAAGCTGTTTCTCTCCTGGATTCATCCATCTTGGGCCAAAGACTTTTCTTTGACCTGTATCACTGACCCTTTGGATTCTGTTCTGGTACGTAAGCAAAAAAGAACCTCATATTTAAGCCAAGGTTGCAATTCAGACATGGCAACATGGGGAGTCCCAAATTCACATCAGTGTTATAATCTGCATTTAGGCATATATCACAGATTATTATGTGTAGATTAGCAATTAAGGCATATGTTTATAGTTCTTAAATCCCTTAACCCAGTAGTTTCTTCTGAATAATTAAATAAGAGGTGTTTTCATGACAATAAACATAGGCAGTGATTGCTTGCTTATTTATCACAATATTTACCACAAGATCTCTTGATAACCACATTTCATTTATTGCTTTAAGGAAGAGTTAAGAAGGGTAGCTCTGTTACATGCTTTTCCAAAATTTTTTGTAATAAACCAGGACCATCCACATTAACACCTTTGCTATCAACCACCACTATATGCTTTTTTCATACACATCAGCATTTTCTACCTGTTCCTGCTACAGACAGCTCAAATGAGACTTTCCTTTAAGAAATTAATAAATAATGGGCAATCCTGCACTGGTGTTAGAATATGTTAGAAAATAATTTGCTTTTGCAAATGATAGTGGTCATTTATTTCTTTAACCTGGAACAGGAGAATACTTCCAGTATTTCAAATGCTCATAATGGAGTTAGGGTGTAATCTTTGTCCTGCTTAAGTCAATGAGCTAGCTCTTTTTGCCTTTTTCTTTAATATTTTCACAGAATGAGAGAATAGTTGAGGTTGGGAGGTGTATCTGGAGGTCATCTGGTCCAACCTCTTTGCTCAAGCAGGGTCACCTAGAGCAGGTTGCCCAGGACCACATCCAGATGGCTTTTGAGTATCTCCAAGGAGGGACACTCCATGACCTCTCTGGGCAACCTGTGCCAGTGGTCAGTCATAGAGCACTGGACACCAAGGTCCTTTTCTGCAAAGTTGCTTTCCAGCCAGGCAGCCCACAGGCAGCCTACTGTTGCCTGAGGTTGTTCCTCCCCAGGTTCAGGACTTTGCATTTTCCCTGGTTGAACTTCATGAGGTCCTTGTCAGCCCATTTGTCCAACCTTTCAAGGTCCCTCCAAATGGAAGCATGACCCTTTGGTGTATCACCTACTTCTCCCAGTTTTGTATCATCAGCAAAACTGCTGAGGGTACATTCTGTCCCATCATCCAGATCATTATTGAAGATGTTGAGGAGTATTGCACCCAATGTCGACCCCTGGGATACATCACTAGTTATTGGTCTCCAATTAGACTTCATACCACTGATCATTACCCTCTGTGCTCAGCCATTCAGGCAGTATTCAGTCACGTCACTGTCAGCTCATCCAGTCCATATTTCATCAGCTTTTCTATGAGGACTTATGGAAGACAGTATTGAAAGCATATTGAAGTCAAGTAGACAGTGTGCACTGCTCTGCACTCATCTAGCAAGCCAGTCATTTCACCACATATAGTTATGGGGTTGGTTTGGGTATTTTGATTGAGTCGGCAACAGGGAACTTCTCTGCAAGGGCTAACAGAGCAGTGTCTCATGATGAAGCTATTTCAGGGCTTCTGAAGTCACTGAAGATTTAGAAGAGACCAGAGACAGAGTCCTAGAGATAGCTGAGCTTGAGCACTTACAAAGGAGTGTAAGGTAGTCCAAAGCCCTCTATAGACATGAATTCACATTGTTATATTCTACTTCAAAACTGGTTAAGAACAGAAGACGTGACTGTACTAAGGGAATACAATCTTTTTGGCATGAAGGTCTTACAGCATCATCTGTGGCAGTTTTATACTAAAAGGTAGTTATAGACAGGTTGAAAACTGTCATTTAACATCTTTTTTTTAGTAAACTTATCTATTCTGTATGATGAAAGACAGTCCAACTATTAGAAACACAATACAAAAATAGGTCAGCAGTGGATTACTGGATGCTGTGGAGAGCACTGGTTTGAAAATGTCAGTCTTTAGGGGTCCTTTGAGAAGCTGGCATAAGAGTGATCTTACTGAGCAAAACTGGATACACAGACTTTTTCAGTTCGATGTTTCATAGTAAACATATCCAAGAAACATAGCAGCAATTAATTGGAGTGACTAAAGTCCACATGAATGTAATGTAATGACAGCTCTTGTCTTTCCCTGCTTTTGGCTAAAGTCAGGTACAAGAACTGAACAAAGGTACACATACATTATCATGCATAACCATTAAAAACGGCAAATTGAAACTGCTTTGCCTAATTGTTCTTTTATTTATTTCCCATGGATTCAGTTTCAAACAGGAATGGTCAGTTAAACAACACATTTCTAATGAAGCATTAGCAAATAAATGTACATTTTTCTCCTTGTGAAGAAAGCTATTTCCAAGTTTTACTCATCCAACCTGGGGAGGAAAGGAACATCACGTGATCAGCGTGTTCTAGCACAGTTCGGATTTTGCATATTCCTGCCAGCAGAGTCTACATATAAAAATTATTTACAAGAAATATCTGGTGAATAAATTTGAATTGCAAAATTGTGGGTTTTTTTAAAATTGAAAAAACCATAAATAATTTTCAGGTGATTTGACTACGAGAAAAAGCTAAAATAAATTAACTGAGGATTAGCTACTTAGCTTTATCTGAAATATTTTTATAAGTAATTCAAAATAGGATTGCAGTTCACTCTGTAAATATCATAGATTATCCCTGGAAAAATTCAGTTGTTTCATATAGTCAGGTGATGGCATTGATTGCTTGCTAACAAAGTACATGTGTGTAAATAAAAACTGAAGTCTTGTTGAGCTTTTTTAGTTGCTTATCACTTGATTATGAGGATGATCACTTTTAAAGAAGTCAATGTTTGGATTAAAAGGTAAATAATTATTTATCAGATCCTTCTCTGCAAGACAATAGCTTTGTATCTGTAAACCCAGGCAGGCTATACTGATAAACAGCACACCCATAATCTGCCCAAACAACTTTCTTATTTTGTTTTTAAAGGGTGATCAACAGGTTTTCCTGGGTTGGGCTGTTTTGTTTCGGCATGTCTTGCATAAAGAATTGAATTCTGTCTTATGTAATGTGCTTGACTGATTCTTTTTCTCCAACATGCAAATCTCACAATATCACATGATAAACATATTATTTTTCAGCTGATCAAAGTCAGTATTTCATATCATAACTTTTATAGCATGATGTGTTACAACTGCGGCATTTTTATCAATTATTTGAAACATTTTACTGGCTGCTATGAGAGAAAATATATTTCTTCTTTGAAAAATTCACCTCCCTTACTTCTGTGGAATTTATAGCTAATTATTCCCACCAGTGACAATTTATCTCTTCCTTTGTAGAAATGTCCCTCAAATCTTTCCAGAATCTGACCATATTTCAGTGCAGTGTCTGTCTTGTTGATTGCCCTCCTCTCACTCTGTAGCATAGTCTTGCTGTAAAATTCCAACAATATCTCATACTGAATATAGGTAATATTAAGAAAGCATTTAAGTAGTGCTAGCTGCCTTTCAAATTTTCAGAGAATGAAAAAATAAGTCACTAACTCAAGTAAGCACTAACACAGAAATGTAGATTCATTTTCAGTATTCAGCAAAAGTTCCAATAATATACTTAACTCTACACCTGTACACAGTGGAACTTTTCCACAGTCAGGAAAGGAGTGACACCAGTGTAACAACCACCCCTGGCCCAAGCACTCAATATGTCTTTTAACAGGTGTAAATCCCTGATGCTGTAGGGTAACGCCGATTGCACTAGCTGAGGATTCATTATTTTTTCACAGTGTCTTTCAGCATTCATGTAGGAGATACTGGTCTGCGTGATCTGAAAACATCCAGGAAGAAATTAAGAGTGAGATTTATCTCTCCTACCTTCAGATATTTAAATTTTACAAGTGAGATTCATTTTGCCTAGCCTATGAGGTCTACATGTGTGCTGTATACGTGTGTAGATATGTAATCTGAATTGCTCTATAAAGACCACTGAATGCATTGAAACAGGACTCCAGCTGTTGAATATTTGGGCAACTGTAGTCTTAGAACAGTTTGTAGTCAATACAGAAATATGTTATCTGTCTTAATGGTGGATATTTCTCTCCATTCCTCTTTAAAATGCAACAAATTGCTTCTGAAGATGAAGGTTTGTCTCCATTAACTAGAAATACAGTCTAAATGAAGCTCTGTTAGCTCTAATTGTCAAGACATTAGAAGTCGAATAATTTGCTCAGATTTCAGTGCCTAGGGCCATTTGAGACTCTCTGGGGCATATGAGGGTATATGTGTTTAGCTTGGCAGATGTGGCACAGGATCTATGGAAAACTTTCTGGAGTGGCAGCTAGAAGCTATGCAGGGCATCTTTGGGCAGCTCAGGTGGCATTGGATCCCCATGTGGAGACAGTAGAATCAAGATCCTGACTTTTACACATATATATGTATGTCTGTGCTGTGAACTTCGTCTTAACTGTGATTGCTGATTTAAGTCCATCATTTAGTTCTGCATCATTTCATGCCACCAAACTCTTGCACTGGGTAAAACTGTTGGCTTAGCAAGCTAAGTTGACTGACAGTTGGGTTGTAGGGAATCTCTAGGGCCTTGGAGGAACCTGTAGCAGCCTGGACACCATCATGCTCTAATGCTGTGAGCTGCTTGCATCCTTCTCAGAAAACAAGATCTCTGAAGATGCTGCTTTATTGGTCACCAGCTCCTGGTGGAAGTGCCATTAAAACCATTAAAGCCATTAAAACTTGTATTGGATACATTTAGTTTGTGTCACCTACATTTCAATACTGCTACCATAAGGAAAAGATTTAGACATTTGACCTTCTTTTTCTCTTTACTTTTTTTTTTTTTTTTAAACAAGCTTGGTTCCCATTTCAATTTTCAGATGTCTCGCATTGGATTGTAAGGAGGAAGAGAGAAATAGAAATTGATGGGGACTTTCTGGGCCTGCCACAACCAGCTTCTGTTGCAGTCATGCAGCATATGTATGTGACATGCAAGAACAAGACTGGAAGGCATGTCTGTAAGTATATTTGTGCATGTTTGCTTTGAATGGTAATGCACAAGAAAAGAGTTGCTGCATTGCCACAGAGAAAATGGTCAGCTGTGGATTGCACTGGTCCTCCTGCTTTTTCAGGAATAAAACCTGAATGGTTTGCACAGCCTCGGCATAAAATCTATGTTCGCAGGTCCTCACAATTACCACTCCACTTAGTTCTTGTTATCTTCTCTCTTTTGCACACTTTCGCACCTCATAGCCTAAGATTTTAACTGTGAAAAAGAACAAATATAAATATATAACCACATTAGCAGAACCAGAAATTACTAAGTTAAATAAGGAAAAAAAGTATTTTTTCTGTGTCAGTGCATGTGTAATTATTCTCCCATGCAGAGAAGAGCAAGAAGAGGTAACGTGTAGGAGATTGTTTCATTAGGAAAGTGCTTTGTTACCTTTCAAGCAGGTTACACCTCATGTGATTTGGTGGAATTACTTTCTCTTTTTCCTTTTCATCCTAGGTAAGAGTAAAAATTTAAACACTATAAAGCAAGTATGCTACAGAAAGTAGGTTAGGGGAATTCTGTGATTATAGAAATTTACCCAACTTTTCTCCCCAATTAATTTTCAAAGCTTTTCAACAACCATTGCTAGCTTGTAAATTCTTGTTCTCTCATTATTTACTCTGCCCTGCATGTATAACCTGCAATATATGTAAACACTCTGACATACTAGGCTTACTTCCCATCTCAGCTGATCAGTCTCATGCCAGTGATTTTGTTGGAGTCATCCTTGTTTCAGGCCAGCGATGAATAGAAATCAAGCCTGTGTATACAGAATATTTGAACAAAAATTAATAATTGAGAAAAGTGGGCAATGTATTAACAGCTGATTGCTTTCTAGTACTTTTGCCTTCCCACTGATGGCAGTGACAGCAAAGCTGATGCGCTTCTTGTTCAGTTATACTTGCTACAGGGGTAGAAAGCTCTGAGGTGGGTAGAAGTGTAGCTCTGATATAAGAGCTGGCCCAGCTATCTCCTCCTGCAAACTTGAGTCAGAGTCCTCAGGCACAGAGATTAAAAAGGAAATGTTTCTATTTTGGTGCTTTATCATAATTATCCAGGTTTGAAAACATTAGCCTAATTTTCTTACCCATATTGACAGAGGATTTTCCAGACTCCTAGGTTTTTTTCTAATTACAAAACATTCCCCCCCCCCCAACTCCCTGCCCTGTTTTCTTGTGGTTTTTTTTTTAATTAAAAATAACATGAAAACTTCCTTTTGTGGAAAAGCATCTGTAGGATGTATACTAGTTCTCTTTTTATAGTCACATTTCTTTACTAGTACTAAAATCTGTTAAAAATAATACAAATATTCATCTTTTGGGCATCTTTACACACAAAGCCCTTTAGAGAGGCAAGGACCTCAATTTTCAATCAAAAGACAGATTTTCAGAATGTCATTGCTTTGCACTTCTGTTTATTGGCCTCTTACAGGAAGCCTCCATTTAACTTTAAGCCATGAAACACACATGCTTGCCAATTGCTTTGGCAAATCACAGTCCCTTCAATGAAATTTTGTCTGTATGGAGCACCTGAAATAAGATATCTAATGACTTTCGAAAGGTCTGTTTCCAAAGAACATGCTTTTTGTACCAGTACCTAAAAAAACTTCTATTTTTAACACTAAAGCAATAAGTTTTTTTTCAACATATTACTTACAGAAGTCTGGCTTCCATGCAAATTCGCATTCTTCTTATGGGTTCCTTCACTTTGTACCTGAGAAAGTGCAAGAAATTCTGACTGTTTGCCAAGTGTTGTTGGTCCTGTTGGCATTTTGGAAACACAGGGAAATGTGATGCTTGTCTTAAGGCTCAGTTCAGCTACAGAAAATGGTTCAGACATGTCTAAATGTATGAAAATAAGAAGATATTTATTTGTAGGCTTAATATAATAAGTGTGCTTGAAGGAATGGTTTGGTTGCAAGTTGGGAGCAATTCCATGCACGAAGAAGGAGATGTTTCCACTTCTCTAATAAAAGATGGAAAAAGTTACCTGCTACACAGCTGAAGTCCTAGGCTCTTAAAAAACCTCAGAGTTGTTTCCAATAAACAGGTTTAGGATGCCAAATTTGGTGAAGGACAGTTTTTTCCCACCAGGACAGTTTCTCAACCCAGCCAACTTCTAATTTAGGGGTAGCAGTTTTCCCTGAAATCATTCACCAAGATGAGCAGTGAGCCACCAGGCTCATTTAATTCAATTTTGGTGTATATCCATGAGAAAACTTAATAGTTCTTCCAGCACAGAAAGGGAAATACCACCAGCAGTTGCAGAGAGCCAGAGGCTATGTGGCTTTTGGAGTAGCAGGGAGAAGTTAAATAGACTGGGAGCTGGCTGCAGAAAGAGGGCTCAGTGGCTTGGAGATGGGATGAAAGGCTCAGAGCTGGCACAAGAACCACTGTGTTTCTGGCAAAGGGGGCTATAATAGCCATGAAAGAGCCTTGTGGGTGGCCCATTAAAAAGGGGGGTTACAGCTGGCAGAAGAGGGTTCCTGGCTGTTGAATTTGCCAGCCTGAGTATGCTTGTAGCAAGGCAATGACCTACAGGGAGTTGGCTGGACAAACTCCACCTCTACATGCAGCAGGTATTGGGCTGCCTTTAGGGCTGAATGAAGTATGGTGATTTTACGTTGATTGGTAACCATTTGTATACACAGAACATGAAAAGAATATTCCTCAGAAACAAAGGTTGAGAAAGGGTACCTTCATTAAAGTAAGACCAGGTGAACATGGAGCATTCCTGAGAAAGGCTTATTGAAACACATCTGTAATCCTCTAGGTACTAAGATTGCACAAGCTCCTTAGACTATCTTTTCTAATTCTTTACTCACCTTAAAATTATGAAGTCTTTTCAAATTAAAAAAAAAAATTTAGCAAATTAAGCTATTTACTTCTTGCCCTACCCTCTGTGGACTTGTAGTACATAAGAGAATTATTCTGCTAACAGAAAAAAAAAAAAAGAACTGTTGCAGGATTGGGGAGTTTTTCATGTCTTTCCTCCCTTGTTTAGTTTGTTTATATGTACAGTAAGTATAACCATACCTTTCCAAACTTTTTAATGGGTCCTGTTTTCCAAAGCTCTTTTTTTGCTGGCTTTCTTTAGATTTTCTTTGACTGCATCTTTCTTAAAATATGATTGCTCAACTAAATATAGTACTCCAGCTAAGTCCTCACCAGTGCCAAATACAGCAGAACAGCAACCTTCCAGAAAACACAAAATGACATATGCCTTTTTACAACAGCATGACACAATTGGTTCAGAGTTAGCCTGTGAAGCTTTCTAACTTCTAGGTCCTTTCTTTGTTATTGCTGCCAATCAGTTAATGCTCTCTTCTGTATTAAATCCCCACATACAGTATATTGAATTTCACCTTTATTGAAGTTCACTTTTTTATATCAAATGATTCTTCAGACTGTCAAGATCAGCTTCAGTGAACCTTGCCTGCCATCTTCACTCAATTTTTAATGAAAGTTCTTTCATCAAAACTATTAAAAAATATTGAACAATATTGAGCACAGGAGGGAACCTGATGCAAGAAGAAATGGTTAACAAATAGCTCTGGAACAGATGTGTGCTTTTAGCCATGAATCTGCCAAAACCATCATCTATACAAGGCTTCCTTGAGAGAGTGCCATGTGGAAAGATCTCAAAGGCCAAAAGTCAAGATACACCCTCCTGCTGCATCTCTCTCTGTACATGACATGATTTTCTCTGGAGAAAAAAGAAATTGCAGTGCATGAATATGTTTAATTCTCGACAAATCAGTTGTCTTTTTTGTTATTACATAATTAGCTTTTAGATTCTGACAAACTGCTTGTAATAATCTGCTTTTGATTGTTCCTGGCCATCAAAATGGTGTATTTTTGTAATTCCATTCTACCCTTTTCAAAATTGGAACTGTCTTTGCCATGAGGTTCCCTTGGCTTCCATGATTTCTTGAAGAAAATTGCTGCAGGGTTGGGAGTTGCTATAATACATTCCATCAGGACCCCCCAAATCTGAGAATATATAAAATATTCAAAGGTTTTTGAGCCTGGGTTCTTACTTCTGTTTTTCCTCCTTATTATTTTAATCATATAGGAGAACTAATTTTTCGTGATACTTGAAAAAAAAAGACTTTGAATTTCTCAGCCTTTTTTCACCCATTACTTTCTCCCCTTTCCTGGTAAGTACCGGGCTTATACTTGTCTTTTCATTTACTTCCAGGATACAATTAGAAATTTGTCTTCTTGTCTGTTTTCTCATTAGTCACCTAAACTGAAACATTCCATTGTATGCTCTCAATCAGTTGTTTTTTTAATAATAATTTTAACAATAATAATGTGTCCTAACTAGCTCAGCCTCCTGGCTCAATTGCACCATTACAGCTTGCTTCTACTTTTAACCTTCCCCAGAGTCTTTCAACAGATAGGGCTCTAGTTTCTTGGAAGCCATCACATTAAGCATATTCATTTTTTATATATTACATTGTTATATATGTTGTGTCTTCAGCCTTTACTATATAATCTATTGCTCAGGTACTTATATGAAGGGGTTCTAACGAACAGGAGATTCTTGTGTCATAAGGTGGTCTCATAGATTATGGCGATCATAAAATCATAAGCATACTAAAAATGTAAATAGCAGAATGTGTACTGCTTTGCAACTTGCTTCTTAAATGAAAAGAGAACTCCAGCTACGTTGAACATCTCTTGGTGCACACTGGAGAATTACTTTTACTGTAAGCTAAAGTAACTTCCTGCACAGTGAACCAGTCCTCTTTCTCTTCTGTTGAGATTCCCATTCCCATGAGGAAGGAAAGCTGAGTGTCTTTTGTATTTCCCTGTGCCCTGCGCTGAACAGAAAGCCTAAGGTCTTGCCTGGCATAAAGGAACTGAAATAAGTAGACAGTGCATGCAGCAGTGGCTTCTGGGAATGGTTTCAGGACTTTGTATTTCCTAGTTATTCTGTGCTTTTTTGTCAAAGGGTAAACATTTCAAGCTAAATTATTCAGAAGGGATTTAGGAGGTGTTTTCTTTAAGTTCTGCTGAATACAAATGTGTGAAGAGAAAGAAAAATCAAGCATTCTGCTTTGGTTTTGTGTTTTTGTTCACTGGTTACACTGAGATCTTGGAGGAGAAGGATTGTATAGATGTGTGGGGTAATCCAGTTTCCCCTCTTCCTGAGCAGGATTTTCATAGGAAGCCACTCCAAACTGCTTCTTGAAGAGGGCTATCTCAAGCCTACTAAAGGAGAGAAAAGAAAAATCCTGGCAAATGAAGAGCCATGATAAAATCTGAGGTGACTCTGCTACCAAGACCAGTATGCTAGTGACATTTCTTCAGCAAATAGAAGACACCGAGTACTTTCCAGGAGATGGTATTATGGAAAGGGGTGGCATATTTTAGCAGTGCAATCCCAGCACAAAGCCTCCGAGTGCAGAGTGAATTCACCTTCCTGAAAAAAATAACTTCTTTACATGTGGGTGGAGGGATGTAGCTCCTTAAAGTACAAGGTAGAAATTTAAGTAGGAGCCATGTGCTTCTGGATTATCTCACTGACAATAAAATGTATGCATACACATAGATGCTTGTAATTTAAAAAAAAAAAAACCAAAACCAACAGTAATTTTATCATCAGTAATTACTAGAACCTTGACATGCCCTAGCACACATATTCTGCATGAAGCCAGAAAAAAGCCATTTGACCCCAATACAGTGAAGCCTCCCGCAAGGGCTGCTGCAAATGCCATCTTCCAGTCTAGTGCTTCCTGCAGTACACGGGAGCAGACGACCAGCCAGCACCCTCGGATATGACCAACCGTAAAACAGGGCCTTGACTATGTTTCATTATTGTAAAGACTCAAAAAATTAAATATATATGTTTTGACAAACTTGTGAGGCTGCTTATATGGGAGGTGAGTAAGAGGGGAACAAAAGTTGCTTCTTGACATCTCAGAAAGGAGACAAAATTACAAGATATTGTGCTCTCTAGAGATACTGCGGACTTAAGGCTTGATTATGCTAAATAACCTGCTGGGCCTATGTGTCTTGGTTAGGTTGAATAACACCGAATGCTCCTAGTAGGGTTACTGTCTTCCTTCAATGTGCCCACAGCATAATTTGGGTAGTGGAAGAAATAGTAGCCCCCTGAAAGCTATGCTCCCCATGGCACACTGTCCCCAGGAGAAGGCTGCCTCCTTTTGAGATTGGGCCTTGTGGTACTCTGGCATTCATCCATGCTGAGCATTATTCCTCTCATCTGTTATTACGGGTTTGGCCTAATTCCACTCAGCTCACGTTCTGTCACTGGAGGTAAAGTATGCTCCCCCCATGAGGTGCACCCTGACATGGGGCTGAATGCTCTTGGCCAGGCTGGAAGGGTCAGCCAGCGCCTGGGAGTGCCAAGCGCTCTATTGAGAAAGTTGTTCCTGGCAGTCACAGAGAACACCCCTTCTTCCAGGAGCAGGTAACAAAGAGAGACCCCCTCACAGCAGACCCCCAGGGAACTTTTCAAAGCAGTCCATGGCTTCCAGGGAAAATGCAGCAGCTTTCAGCACACAGAGAAGATTGAAACTAAATTAACCAACAGGAAATGTTGGACCACACTGATTTGTGAGATTGTGTTTGAAAAAAATATTTACAAACCCTTTCTGCAAAGGTGCTACCTTCAGTAGAAGGTGTTTTCACCAGAATTAAGAAAAGAGGCGGCTCCTTTAGTCTAATAATTTCCAGGGAATTAATTAATTAATTAGTCAACCCTTTGACCTGAGCTCCCTGCTGTAAAATACTAGTCTGTTCTACTTATACTGAAAGGTATCTAGTAGTTTTCTCACTCCACTAGGCATTGCAACCGTGCTGGGTTTTTTATCAGTTCGGTCCATAAGGCTTCTCTCTGCACTGTCAGACTCATGCCTTGGGAAAGTCACTGGGGAAACTACTTGAAAGGCTGCTTATAACCCAGACCCAGGCTTTGGAGTAGGCAGTTAACACTAAGGAGAAGGCTACCAGAGCATAATGTTTTCATGGAGATTCTCCATAAAAGAACAGAGCACAGACCATAAAAATATGTATTACAAATGCTAAAGTAAG
Organism: Pandion haliaetus; assembly: GCA_013401275.1. NCBI lineage: Eukaryota > Metazoa > Chordata > Aves > Accipitriformes > Pandionidae > Pandion > Pandion haliaetus. The sequence continues at coordinate 14,512 of VYZV01017667.1, read as the reverse complement.
CTGTCTGTTACCTGACATTCATACCTAGACTCAGCTTACTTTCTCCAGACACATCCAAGCTAGATGATAGTCCCGCCTGCACTCAGTTCATCACATTATGGTTGGATTTGTCATATGACTGTTATACCTCTTTCCCCTTCCCCACATAATCCTCTCCCAGTTATGAGCCGTTCAGCAGGGTTTTGTGTATTTTTCTAAGATACAAAATGCCCCCTATAATTTCTTTGCCTAACAAGCGTAAGACAGTGTGTTTGTGAAATGCCATGTCTTCTCTATTCCACATGGAGAAAAATAAAAAGCTCAAACCCAAACTACAAGGCTGTTTGTGCAATAAGATGCAGTAGGTAAGAATCATGACAGCTGAGAAATAAAAGCAAGAAACCACATAATGCTAAATGTAGTGACCCATTTGAAACATTTGGAACAACCAATTTGTACTCATATTTCACTATGAAGTGCAAGCGGCTCTTGGAATAAATTATGAACGTGAAAGCCTGTGAAGAAGTATTTACTGCAACCTAAAACCTGGTATTCTTCTCAGATTTAAAAGGTAAACAAGACATGAGGAGAGTTGCTATTTTTTCCTGCAAAATAGGTGACATTTGCACTGACATTGTTTTATAGCTATTGTTGGATTCTTTTTTAGGTTGATAACAAAACAGATGCAAAAGATAAGAATATATCAGAAGAGACAAATACAGGAATGCATAGCTCCTCATGTTCCCAGGTCCTTTACAATGTTTATACTTCAGTCTAATGGGAAACAAAATGTACAGGAGGAGAGTGCATTTCATTACAAGGAACTCAAGGGGACTGTCTGGGTGTTCAGCCCCATGTTAAGGCAGTGTTAAAATAGAAACATGAACACTATATTTTTTAAATACAATAGTGGGAAATGTTTTCACTTGGGATGGTCTCAGACCAGATATCACCAATACTATCAAAAGAAGAAACTCCTGAAGAATTTATCTGATATTTTGTGTTTGTACTCCTGTGCTCTTCTCTTTCCAATCCTTTTGCCCAATTTAGGCAAAGGTTTTAAAATAGAAAGCGGCATATGAAAAAGTGCACATCGCACAGTAAAATAAACACTATCGCCATTCTAAATCTTGGAGACAAAGGTGGAAACCAGGCTGCAGAAAACTGCAGAGTGCGTTAAAAGTACTTTTAAGTAAACCCTTCCAGAGATACAAAGAACTGTCAAAACAAGCAAACCAACTTTATTTGGACAAAATGGAAAGCAATTGTGCAGAAAGAAACCTATGCTTTTCTGTAGAAGAGATTCAAGTGCAGAACATAGGACTGAAGTGATGGTAATTCCAGCTTGAAATGGGAAGTATAACAAGTGAAAAGGCTTAGTTTAAAATAACAGTCCCCAAGGTACATGTCTTCCAAAAGGTCCTAATTAAGCAAAAAAAGACTGCCCAAGAATATTAGCATCAGGAAAGAGCTCCAGTAACCTGAGTACCCTGACAATATAATTGATAAAATATTAAACTGGTATTTTTCATCCAAGAGCAGTCCAGGTTAAGCCATGAACTTGTGAGTTAAGCATGTGTTACTGAAATATCAGAACCTACATTTTACTCATGAAATATACACTCACAGAGAGGTTATCGTACACAGAGCAAGCACATACCTACTGAAAGTAGGCAGCCGTGCATGCAAAATTACCTCCTGTCTGTGCAGTGCAAAGGAGCTACTTAGATCCCTTCTGTGTTTAATAATGGGGTTTAAAGGAGAGACAGCTTGGATACTGTGTATTGCTAATAACTGAAAAAGGTGCACTGGAGCCTGCATAACTAACTGTAACAGAAAGGGTTATAGCAATGCCTGTGACCAACTACAGCAAAAAAGAAATGAGAACACTGAGCTGTGAAAAATAGTTCATACTCCTCTTCTTTAAGGCTTTTTCTTACAATCCTAATTAGACATGTGCAAATAATTGATTTTTCAGTTTGGTGGCTGAACCTAAAAAATACTTTCTAATTTGTTTCAGGTCAGCCCTGAATGGATTTATTTTCTTTTTGCCAACATAAAAAGCAGTAACAACAATCTTTGGTTTTCAAGCACTTTTTACATTTATGAAAATGATCTTGTGGCTATTTTTTTCCTTAATGAAATAGGATTTGACTTCTGCAAGGAATGATCATTAAAGCTTTTATTGAAAAAAAAAAAAGGAATTTGATCCCAAAGTCCACAAATTATTTTGGTAGACCTAAAACCTCTCATCTCATGTGAGGTGTTTCCCCATTCTAATCTGAATGCAGGCATAATCTCCATAGTGAAAAGCCTTTACATTTTTTTCCCCTAATTTCACATTATTAGAGTTAAATCTGCACTCATGCAAATGGAGCAATGTAGTTTTCACAACCACAGGGTCCTGAACCAACAAAGCACTTGTGTATGTACTTAATGTGTTACAGAACCGGAGAAGGCATTTGTATTTCTTGAAAACTGGGTCAATTAAAGAAAAAAAGACTAGCTGAACATCATTTCAGCTTCTTCTGCCTTTCTGTTTCCCCCACAACAGTGTCTGCAATAAGTATAGTACTCTTCTTCTGGATTTTTCCAAACTTTTGTCTGTCCTCTTGGGGGTCCCCACAAGACACGCTGAGGGAGAAGTGGTGGAGGGCGGTCTATAAGCTCCCAATCCACACTGCTGACTCCTGAACTGAGGAGCCCCCAGGGTGCTTCTTATCCCCAAGGTCTAGATCCATGCTTTTGCCACAGGCTGGTTTTATCTTGGGGTGATCCCTGGCTGTGTACAGCTCTCTGCACACTGATTACTGTGTGGAGGAGATCCAGGCATATGGGCTAGATGAGACCCAAGGAAGACTTAGGTCAATCTGTCAGGCCTTGTAGCTGGGTGAACCAGGATCCTTGGGTTTTCCCACAGTGCAAGCCTTCAGCAGTTGAGGAGTTGTGGACTATTCCCATCCCGCCATCGCCTCAGTAGTTAACACTTTACAAACCCCCCCCAGGAGGTACACAATAAGATAGTAATTGATTGTATTAACAAATGAGGAAAATTGACTTTGTCACTTGGACAAAATCAATAAACTGAAGAACACCAAAAAAAAAAAGAAGACAAAAAAATCAAATTTCTTTAGCAATATTGGCTGCCACTGGTATCAACAGTTTCCAGGACTTTCAAAGAGGGACGGTGATTGCCATACTGCTTCAACAAGCTGCCCAAACAACTTTACATTCTTTCAGTTTCTTAACACTTTTCCTTATTTCAGTTATGCATGAATTGTAGCTAAAGACAAGAGTAAAAACATTTCCTCCTATTTAGGGTGTGCTAGACGAAGCTCAATTCGGGAGATTAAAATCACAGCCAGATCCAGAGCCCTTTGTTAAAACCTGCTTGTGGAGAATCCTGACCCCTGCTGCTGCCTCTTTTCTGAGCTGTGCCACTGCTCTTGGCAAACTGGCCTCCTCTTCAGAGGATCCTCATCGGATTCAGACTAGGAAATTCTTGTTCCTGGGTGGGGAATGAGGCAGTCCTTGCCATCTGCGCTGCCAGCTCTGTGGGTAGCTCCTATTTCTCCTTTCTGTTTGCTCAAGCTCAGGCCTAGAAGTCCCTGCTCCTAAGAAGCTGTCCTGTGCTCAGGTCCAGGTCTGGTTCCTGGTCCCAGACCCAGCTGCTATTCAAATGACAATACATGCCTTCTCATTCTCAGTCCCAGCTGAAGTACAGGTTTTGCCCCTTCCTTCCAACTGTTTACTGATTCTCCCCCCGCCCCGGGATTTAAAATTTGGGGATCCCACTGATGCACAAATGTTAAAGTCTCAGCAAAAGGGTCAATCTGTCAAGTGGAGGTTTCGCCGCGTGTGTGCACACCTCTCTTCATGTGCAATCATGAGGGAGCGGAACAAACAATGCTGCAGTGTCTGTGCATACCTAAATGTTACCAAAGTTTGAAGGCGATGCAATATTGCGGGAACTGGCTTCGTTGCAGAAAAGAGACTAATCCAGCTGAGTCATACTGGCATAATGTGAAGCTACAGATTTCCATCAGTTCTGTCACATCTCTTGATTTAGCTTTTAAGAAGTCTGGGTCTGTGCTCCATGACAAAAATCTTCACAGCACTGAGACAAATACTGAACTTTGCTTCCCACGGTAGAAAGTCTGCATGCATTTACAGTCAGATTCTATTACGTGTTTGGTATTGGCCTCCACGTCTTCTGCCAAAATAGTTTTTCAAAGTATGCATTTAACAACATGTTTAAACAGCCTGGTGACAGCCTAACCTGGGCTGACCACTGTCTACACCAGCTGTTGCAGTGGACCACTATGCAGAAAACTCACAGGTACAGAAAGTAGCAGGTAGAGGTAGCTTGACTGGTAAAGTCAGGGCAGTATTTAGGAGGGATAGAGTCCTAGAAATTAGTCTCTATTCCCAACATTGCTTGCACACTTTGTCCAATAAATGTTAAGTGCATGCAGGGCAGGCAGCAGCAGCATATGGCACAGCGACAAGGGCAGAGGACCTGCCCTCCCTATCATTACAGAGCCTCTGTACCATCAGACCATGCAGTCAGGTCACCTCTCAATTAGTCTCTTTTTACACAGACTCCTCTAACTGATAAATGTCTACATGTACATGTCTACTTGGGAGCTAACGCCTGATCTCCCGCTATAGTCAACTCTCTTCACTAGCCTAAAGATAGGTACCTGCTGCAGTTTGAGACATCCTTGGGTCTCTGAGATGCCTGCACAGGACTAGCAGATATGAATCAGGACTTATGTTAATTTGGTGCTCAGCACTCCACAACACCCAAAATAAACACCCAAATGTATTTAGACAACTGAATCCCGTCCTAGAGATCTAGATGACACAGACAGTGGAAAATAGAAAGCATCTAAAGTAACTGAATATAGGTCAGCTTAAAATCACTTTAAGTCTCTATGAGCTGTTGACTGAATCCACACTGACTCTTTGGGAGTTTCAACACCTAGTTAAGGTTTATATGTGGACACCTAGGTTTAAGTGTCTTAATCTGAGACCTGTGACCTGACCCTATGAATCTATGGCTTTTTTTCACAACAGCTTTAGTCTGACAGGTGGGACAGCCCAAGCACTTAAACTCTATGACTGAAACTACATTGGCAATTGAATTTAGAGCCATATAGGCTTAGATCTGAACTACTAGGTAATTCAGGCAAGCTAAACTGTCAGAATCTAGCCGTTATTTATGGACGCTGCAAAATCTAAAATTGTTTACTAGGTTTATAGTAAATATGATCAGATGATTTTAGAGCAAATGGAAAGAGCCATCTGTGAGACTTCTGACTGAGAAAAGGCTGGGTGCCAACATTTTACTGAAGTTTCTTGAAGAGGTAAAAAGACTTGCATTTATATCAAAAGCCATTCATTCAAAACTATCACATTATAACCAGCTGCTGTTACTGTCTCACGGCCATTCGGTAGTTCCCATATATAATGATCCCAGTCTAGTTGCTTCACAAGGAGGTTCTATCATTGCAAAGGGTCCATTCAGCTCCCTCACACATAGTTTTTGAAAGGAGGCCAAAGAGAGACCTGTCACTAATGCTTTCACTCACCCTTGCAAGTAAGACCTGAGTCACATTCACTGGACATTGTGTAAGGACAACAAATTTTATTTTCCCAAGGTGGTTAATATATTTCTTCAACTTCTAGACTGTCAGTCTGATAGCCTTCACTGGAAAATCAATGTACGTAAAATGAATACAAAAATGAATGGCAGCAGCTTTAAAAGAAGTGGTGTCAAGAGACTGAGAGAAATAGTAGATTATTTCTGACAAAAACATCTGTGACTTCTAAAATGATGGTTGAAAAGACATCAGAGAGGCAGGGAAAATGAGTTCTTTTTTACCAGTTCTGACTACAACTGTAGTGAGGAAATTTTCCCTGACACATAATAATCTTGGTGAAAAATCAGCTCTACATAACTAAGCAGTTGTACCTTGAACTCTTTTAATATGATGGCAAGCATTTTTTGCAGGTAAAGATGCAAAGTAGAAAGGTAAACATTTTTAGCATGAAAATCTGTGGCTTGTTGCAAACAGACTGACATTGTTGCAGGAGAAAAGTATAATTAATTTGCAGGATTATTTTCCAAAATAGAAAGACTTTATTCTAGAAGTGAAATCTTCATAAACTAAGTGGTTCATCTTGCTATCTGTACATTCAGCTATCTGTAAGTTCAACTTGCACTCCCTCCTCAAAGGGCTTAAATCTGAAAAACTGAAACTAATACACAAAAAATGCGGTAGGGAAAAGAGTGACAAGATTAAAAGGGTAAATGAAACCATGCAAATCATCAATGAAATACAGTGTCTTAAGCACAGATTACCCAGACAGCTATATGGGATTTGGGGCGTTCACTGTAGGGCAGGTTCAGCCTCGTGCTGTCCCCCCGGAGTGGGGAGATAACTGATGATGACTGATGTTCAAGGCCCGCTGAGAGCGGGGGCAGCACCTCCAGGTAAGCTTGGACCCCAGGTTTACAGACTGAAGTGCACTTGTGATGGCCCAGGCTAATTGCTGTCAGACCGCCCCCAGCCTGAGTCTGTGTCTCCTGGAAAGGACTCCACTGGCAGGGGAGGGGCCCTCTTCACTGAAGCAGCCAGCAGTTATGAGCTCCAAGGAAGCAAGGTAAGGGTGACAATGGAAGTTAAAAATTCTAGTGAAAAGTATCTATGAGCCAGGAAAACTGGAGAGGAGGAAGGAGCTGGGAGAAGAACTGGATAATGAATTATAAAAAGAGGCAGACAACTTAACTGCATAAGACTCAAAGACAAGCATCACTTTAGAGGAAAAAGATGTTTTGAGGATAGGAGTGCTCCTGTAAGTCATGGGTCAGTGCTGGATGTGATGAGAAAGAAGAGCGATTCTTGTTCTGAAGCCTTGTTCTTGCCTCTGCCTAAGTCCTCGTCACGGCATAAGAGTAGGAAAGATTTGTTAAGTGCACGAAACAGCTGCTGCTGTGCTTTCTGCTGTCTCACAGAGTCCTTTGATCACCAAAAAATATAAGCAGAGGGCCAGGTTCATTGCTAAGCAACAGACTGCTGAAACACATACCTAATTCAAGTGTGTGACAAAGTTCTGTTCATGTTAGTAGGACATAAGCTTGTAATTCAGTTTAAATCCATGTGAGTGTTTTGCTGAAGAGTGGTGGGGTATGGAGGTGGTGAACCCTCTGCCCAGCACCACCAATGTCAGAGGAGAGGCCACATGAAGCTACAGAGACATCAGAATTTAGCTGCTTTCTCGATGCTGCTTTTGGACTCTGTGATCTTAAAGGTCTTTTCCAAGCTAAATGTTTCTATGATTCAGTCTCAACCATTGCTGGCTTGTACCTGTTCATTCATATTCTGCAGCAGTTCTTGAGTTTCCCTTTCTCATGAATTAGGGAGAGGTGGAGCATGAGTGAAACATGAGAACATAACACCTGAAGGGATCACTGGATCATATAATCCCATTACCACCATCGTGGGACGTCTTTCAGCATTGGGGAGGCTCTACAGAACATCCTCTCCCATGCCAAAGACCTGGTTTATAGGCCAGAATATAACATCTTCCCCTTGCCCAATCTAGGACAGATTCATGTCTTTGCTGCAATTCAGCTCAAGTCAGCAGTTGGTGGGCTGTTTTGGGCTGACGAAGTTTCCTCAAGGAATGCTTGGGAACTTCTGTTAGCATTCTGTTCTGAAATTACAGCCCATAAAAAAAGAGGGGGAAACCGTCAATGTTGTTTCCTGGCTGACTGACCCATGGGAAGATTGACATAGAAGAGAACAGTGTTAAAATGTTTCTTCTACTAATAAAAAGAGTAGATCAGGCAGAACATAATTGGAGCCTTCTTGCAGTCTTACCACAGAAGAATAAAAGCAGTGTGAAAACCACAGTCTGACAGGTTGAGGATTCATTTAAGGGCAAGTATATGATACTTTCTTTTTCATCCTCCTCTAAATATTGCCTTGGCTATCAGCTTCTTTCCAAGATCAGTTTTGTTCACTAAGAACATTTTTTTTCAGGCATTTGGATTCCTTCTTCAGGTCCCCTTCTTCTGCAAGAAGGGCGAGTAACACAATTTTTATATATAAGTATATATGTGTGTGTGCTTGTATATATTTAAACAACATATACAATGTATACACGAATATATGCATTTACACAGCTATTTAGTTTTGAACCAGACACCTGAGTAAAGGAAATACAGGATCTTGCTGCTGTAGGACTTATTCTTCCTTGCCCAGTATTCTCCCTACTATTCACTTCTCACAGCACTGTGAAAATGAGTTTGTAAGTATTTAGGACCTGAGAAATGCAGTTCTGTTCAGTCTCTCAAATCAATAGTTTTAGTTGCTGCTTAAAATCTGGAAAAGAATTAGTTGCTATAACAGCCACTGAAACTGTGTTAGAAACTTTGGGAGAAACTGACTGACCCGTGATATAAAGGGATCACACACGTTCACAGTTATTCTATTCATTTTTACTAAAATCTACTAGGGAAATGTATAAAGACTCTTAAGAGGCAGCAAGGTGATGGCATTGACAGCCAGCTGGGTTCTGGGCAAGCACCTTCATGGCTGGGAATGGCACAAAGGCTTTGCCAGCTCTTCTTCAAGAGACAGGAAGAAGAGCAAGAAACGCAAAATCTCCCACAGACGGGATTCCTCACACCTCACTTCAGATGTCTGTAATGTAAATGTGTATGTTTGAGGTAGCTATCCCCACGTAATTCTACCTGGAGGTAAAACATCTTTCCATTGCCAGATCCAGGGATCAGCCTGACTCATCAGATGCAAGCAATGTATAATTATATAGGCTAATTGTGGTTGCAATTTTCTCCAGTTGTAACTTTGTTGTTTGAAAGTTCGGAGATCTGTTCGGTTTGCTTGAACCACACCTGCCCAGAAAGCAATTCTAAAATTTTGCCTCGTGCTCTTTTTACTGACATAATGATCATAATTATCACCCCACTTCAGTTAGCAATTTTTTTGATGTGGCTTCTGAGGGCTCAAAGTTGACTATACAGGGAACAATATTCCTTCCAAAAAAATGCTGATTTTGACTTATGTAAAATAGTTCACACAATTGTGAATGTCATTCTGGAACTATCCCTCTCTTCTTGCAAGTAGAAGATACATCCAAGCAATGTCAATTAAAAGAACAGAGTAGCTCTGATCGAAGCTAACCACTATGTAGCAGAAACAGTTAATTTTTCCTTCTACTTTCAACACTATTCCAATATGATCTAATACTCACTTCAACAGGTCTGAAATATATTTTGTCTTGATCAAAGACAAAAAAATATTTTCATGTCATCATTTCAATTATGACCTTATACTAAATGTTAATGTGTATTCTATCATAAAGTTAAAAACAATTATTGTGTTTTATTGAAAGTAGACATAGCATTGGAAGTAACCAGTTTAATCTTATCCAAACAGACCACTTCATATGTATGAAGATGAAACATCTCAAGAAGACTGATCCAAATTTTTCATTTTTCTAGAATTTTGAAACATTTAGCTTCTTATCCCATTTCATATCTCAGAGTTCCTTGAGAAATGGAAATTCAGATGAAGCCTGGTGAAGTTTCATGGCAGAAAGTAATACTCAAGTACTCTGAAGTCTACTCAAATTCAGCTACGACCATTTGGATGAATTGTGAAGAATTATTCTTTCTAAAAACTGGATGAATATGACTGTGAGACTCCATTAAAAAATCCATATGATACAAACCAAACAGACTTCTTGAAGTATTATTACTGAGAAGACATAAAAAATCCTGTGTTTTTTGCACAGAAATAAATGAAGAGATAATGTTTCATTCAGGTCTTCTCTCTTGAGTCTCTCAATATGACTTGGAAAGCTAATAAATTTAAGCCCCAGAAAGATCTACCCATTATTGGTATTTTCAGTAATTTTAGAAAGTGGTAATGAAAAATCAATTAAATTGAAGCACTCAAAACAAAGTACTTGGATGTTATCTCAGACTCCAATTATAAAGACCAAAGAGCAAAACCTTCCAGTGATCATTAGCATCACAGGAGATCTTTTTACTAAGCTCATTTAAAACCTAGATGTGCACCTAAATCCCTTTGCACGAAAAACATCTTCCTTCTGTCTAAAATTTCCCAGAAGTGTAAATGTTGAGGCACTGGTGTGCAAATGGGGCAATTAAAAGGAAGATTAAAAGAAATTTAAAGAACATATTTCCTTTATAACTGCTCTTATAACTGCTCTGAAGTTCCTCTGAGTCTCATTTGACTTCCCCAGTGGATTTTTAGTCTTATTCTAGTATCAATATCAGTCACAATCTCTCCCTGCAGAGTAACACATCTATTCTCAGGGAAAAGAAGGGCAGACAGATACGGAGCCTTTTCTAAATCAAGCCAGAAATCTTGTGAACTAGTTATGCATTTTGTTTTCCTTCTTGCATTCCCACAGCCATAGGGAAGACACAGCAGGTAAAGAGGTATTCACTGTGGGGAGAAAAATATCAGTAAGATTATAAACTACAGTTAAGCCATGTAGTTCTCATGAAAGTCAGGTGTATTTAAATAAGAAGAACTCACATTTACTAGAAAAAAATGGGTTTGGGGTTTGGTATTTTTTTCCAAAGGCAATTTAGGGCTCTGCCTTTTTTTACTGAGTGCAACGTAATAATTGTTTATAAGATTGGAGTGATCACAAGCAGTTTATAGAGACAGGCAATTTTGCTGAAACAAAATCTTTATGAGGAAAAATAGCTATAATTACCCAAAAGAATGGCCTTATTTATTTGAAAATGAAATGGCTTAAATCTTTGAGGAGTTATCTGAGCTCTCACCTTCCTAGATTATAAATCTATGCAAAGAACCCAAACAGACCCATCTTGAGTTTAAAACTCTTTATAGCTCTTGTAATTTGGACAACTCTGTTGCTGCTGAAACAGTTCAATCATTATGATCTCTACAGTTGTCTCATATACAAGTTGCATGTAATGGAAACAGAAGAGTCAGCACAGTTAGGATTTTATCACCAAAACAGTTTCCCAGCTTGATTAGCCAATAATAAAGGGTGGCGAAACACCTTCGACCACTTTCATGGCCAAAACCCTACATCTCACCCTCTAGGAAAGGACCCAGTCACAGCCATACATGTTTGATTTCTCCTGCTTGGGCCTGGATGCTAAGGCAAGGTGAAACCTTCACCTCACATAGGGTGCAGCAGCTCATCTCTGATGGCCATAAATTCTGAGAACACCTGAGGTTCAATGCTGAGCACCTGCAGTTTTTCTCCCTTTCACTTCAAAGTCACACTTACACTGTGGGCTGTCAAATGTTTGATTTGTATTCAGCAGCCTTATTTAATTGCTTTCAACTGCTTCTATATTAACAACTGCATAGTCACTCTTCTCTTAGACAATTAAACCAGCAGTGCCTAGGGAGCGCAGAGGAAAAGAGACTTCTCCAGCTGTGAACCAGCATAAGAGAAACAGAGACAAATGTAGTGTAAAACCAGACCATGCTTGGAACAGACTAAAAATGTCTGCAAAAGGCTTAACAGGATTTAAGAACCAAGGAAAAGAATGGAAAGAATAAACTACAAAATAATGTACAAAAAGCCTGTCAAACCACGAAGAAGCAAAGATCAGTTCCATTATGCTGTCCACTACTGACAACGCTATGCAATCCATGGCTTGCATACTGAAAGTCTTAGTGCCTAGAAAGTCAATATGGAGTGAAATTGCCTTATCCCTTTGTCACTTCTAGAATTGCTACAGTTCAACTTACATAAGGCCCATAGCTATTTTATACTGATTGGCAGCAAATCTTAAACTGTCCAGAAGTTAGATGTGGAAAGATATATTAAGTTATAAAATCCATCTGCTTATCTTTACAGGATTGTTTCCTAGTTTATTACTCTTCATCAAAAGAATTACAAACCATTGTCTTACATGACTTTCAACTCAAAATTAATCTGTGCTGTTTGAACATCTAGGAACCTGTTTTCTGCCCCAAAGCAGCAAAATAAGGTTGATAGTAAACGTATGGTGCCTTATAAGCCTTTAAAGAAAACCAGAAGAAGAAGAGGCATTTATTCCAAATTGATGGATGGAAAATTGACCTCAACACTATTTCAGTTGCAAGACTGGACTGAATCACATTTCATGCTCTCTGTATCTTCTACATAGTTTATTTAAAACTTTCAAGGGTTTGTACATTGGTTCTAAGATCTTCCATTTCCAAGCTGCAACTGAATGAATGGACTCGGAGTGCATCTCTCTACTGAGCTGTACTGCCGCTCCTTTGCCAGCTGTAGATGGAGCATGATGCATTTCTTCTCAAATGCTTCTACCCACTTAGGATGGGAGAACAGAAATATCATGTTCATGATAACCCAGTAGTGAGGAGAAGTAGTAGTTTGTGAGGTGAAACATGACATATTAAATGCCCTTCAAGTCAACTTGTTTATGGGTTGGTTGATACCGCTTAGCACCAGACCTGACAGCTTTGGGCTTTGAGCAATATAGTTGGATGACTGTAGTCTTTCAACCTTTGAAGGAAGCACAGAAGGTAGGTGGCTTGATGTCCTGGACAACCCTTCCACTTATAGTAAATGGGAGCTGAAGGTGATGTGGTTAACATTTACAGAGTTTATAATAAGGGCATGCTGTAGGAGTCATTATGAAATGTTAAAATAATCCCTCCTCTTTTCCATCAGCAGCATGACTCTCAACCTTTCTGCTTTCACTAGGTCCCTATCTTTCTTCTGACAGGCATTGCTGTCCTTGTTCTCAGTGTACATGGGGCAGTCAGTTCCCTCATTTTTTCTCCAAAACAAAAATTTCTCACTTCCTTTTCAGAGCAAAAACCCAGGTAAATTTGCAATTCAGGGTACACAATCAATGAACAAAATGACACATAGCTTCATGAGCACCACTACTTGCAGTATTCTGCAGGACAGCACCTTACTTAGCAATCAAATGAGCTCGTGTTTGCTTTGAACTTTTTGCTTCCTTGGGAGAACAACTCTGACTCAATATATGACTCTGTGATGCCATGTATACTGATCACATAGTTTGATTTGGAAAAAAACCCAGATCAGTCAGCAACAATCTGCTAAGTCCTGAACGCACTCACATAGATGGCGACAATATTACAACTGTTCTGAGCCTGCTGGGCTCTGATATATTTTAAAGAACTACTTCTGAGTAAATCGTTCTACTAACAATCAATTATTTATTCTGACCTTCATAGCTTAAGTTCCATGCTCTTCATCTGACAGTAAAATAACCATTAGAACAATGAATTAACTGTGTAGCAATGTAATAGAAACTACTATGCATTTACATATGCTGAGGCTAGGTTTATTTTTAATATTTTATACTAACACAGACCTGAGAGCCAGGACCCATGTCCTGCCTTCAAATCTCCAAAGAGTTGTTTATGATGCTTCTGTTCAACCTGGAATATATCTTCCATCCTTTCCTAACCAATTAGGACTTTTCCATTGCCTTTAGAGAGTATTTCTTCCTCCTTGTACTCCACCACTGCATCTTCTCTCAAAGCTCCCAGTATTTCCACTATACTTTTCCAAAACACACACCACCACCTCCAGATGCTCTGCTTTCTGTCTGGCTTTTTACCTCCCCACTGGAATGGCAAGTCCTCTGCTCTAAAGGATCTAATAATTCTTCTCCTTAAGGAACTTCATACTTTCTAACCAAATTCAGAAGTTATATTGCCAGAAGGTTTGCAACCAGTCGGGTGCTGAATTCCCTGAGTTATTAAACTAACAATTCTTCAGTAGTTTATTCAACTGCCTTGAGTCTTACCCTACTACTAGAACCATACCGATGTGCCCATGTATCTGTGCTTCTGCTGATGTTATAAAGTGTGTTGAATTTATGACTCATCTCCATTTTAAAGATAGACAATATGCACATGTATACACAAAGATCAAAAGGCTTGTCATTGCTTAACCTTTTCAAATCCAGTTTATTTGTTATTTGATGTCAAACACAGAAGACTTATCTGATCATAAATGCTGAATGCTACTGACCATGACTCATTTTTGAAGATTCATGATGGTAGGAAGCTTCAATCAGAAACTGCTTGCTCTTTTATGGAAGATCTTAATGTGTAACAGGTTTTGCTTATTAAGTGAAGTGAGATGTAAGAGAAGGAACAACATATTCTACTAATTGACACATCAGATTCTGTGTCAGAGAAATAACTGCATCCCAACATAACAACCAGATTTCAGAGGTGCATGTGACATGCTAACTTTTTCTTAAGTTGATGGGAGCTGCATGTGCAAACTGTGTTTCAAAAATCAGATGCTGTAAAGCATTCCTAAATCCACTGAAGTCAATGAGAGGTCTCCATTTTCAGTGCAACAACTTCAACTCCCGTGGCAACAGCTTTTAACATTGTACATTCCTGAATGTCAAATTGTTCAAGATTAAAGAAATTCTGATATTTCATTAGTAATTTTTGCCATAAATTATAATTGAAAAATA
>VYZV01017665.1:59214-86945 GCA_013401275.1 Pandion haliaetus | reverse complement strand
AGATTGGGTGGATTTTAAAGATAAGCATAAAACAAGGACAGTTTCCACAGCCTCTAGCAACAGTAAGAGGCTGTAGGATCCAGAATAGTTATGGTTTCCTCTTTCTTTAGGCCCAGCTCTTGCCACACACCAATACAGAACAACAAGCCCTTTCCTGCTTAGCTTCTACTGTTTGTGCTACCATTTTGTAGGACCCTAATGTTTTGCTTGCTCCAGAATAGCTCTTGGTGGCTTTGCATGCCTCCCACCTTTCTAGCCCTTTCCTTTGTGGATCTCTTCCATACTGGATTGGGGATGGCAATGCTGGTCTCAAAGACCCATGTGCCTGGTCCTCACCAGAACTTCCAGCTGGACATTGCAGGAGACTCTTCAGAGGTCCAGTTGCTGGAAATTTTCCTGTCTCTGTGTTGATCAGAAATTTCACTGTTAGTCAGGCTTTCACTGTGCATGTTTTTTTTCTTACTTGTTATTTCCCTACCTTCTCTCACTTCAGATCCACATTGATACAAAAAGTGCCTCTCAGATGTTTGAGTTGATCAAGAAGAGATTGAAGCACACAGATGCCTATCCCTATTTGTTATCCATCCTTCAGCACTGCTTGCAGATGCCATGTGAGTATATCGCAGCCTTCCAGAGCAAGGGGTATTGAAGAACTGGGTGAAGCTTTGGTGTAGGCACAGGGTCATGGATACCAGGACATACACTGCCCTTGTCTTCCATTCAGAACTTCGCAGTGGCTAAGGTACTGTGTATCTTACACTGACTCCATCCAACAGATTTTGTCGCAATGCTTACAGCAACAGCTTGACCTCTCTGCACTTGCAAATAAAATTAAGTAGCTGAGACATTCCATTTAGTCAGTGACAGAGCTTTTAATGATTTTAAATTAGAAGTTTTAAAAAAGAGCCATTGTGCTCTAGATCACGGGATTCCCAGAAATAGATACCATTTTTAATATTAACAAAATGCACTGAGGAATTTTTCTGGTGAAACAGTACAGTACTGAAAGCTGTACTGTCACTAGGAAATTCCACAGTAAGTCTTGAGGCTGCTATCTCATGGCAATGCATCAGTGGAGAGCTCCTGAACTCAAACTAAAAAATAACATTTACATTTGTTTTCAAGACAAGTGATAGCAATCTTCTTGTTAACTGTAACAAAATAAATCAGTTATGCTTCCAGAGTGTAGCAGATGAGCGAAGGCATAACAAGATCACTAAAGAACTTCCTGCCTTGATCGTGTTAGGCATAAGGTGCTGGTCTTCATTACTTTCAGCCATAATTGAGCAGTCAAACTGAGAAGGGAACATGAGGGAGATGTAGTGTGGTATGCTTTTTCAGAAAGTAATGTGGTATGTTTTCAGGTACCCGTTAGATTCAAGTACTGCCATGCACAAATTAAAGCAGTTGTTTGTCCCAGTGGTCTCCTTGATATTACTCTCTAAGACAGTAGTTTAGCTTTAGATATTGACCTGGATTTTTGGTGGAAGAAGGGCTAAATCCTGCTAGGCCAGGACAGGATTGTACTGGAGCAGTTTTAAAGAATCTAAAGGTCTAAGTTATGTAAATCCGGGAGCTGAGATGAACTTCATATTGCTTTAGCTCTTCTGTTTGATATCCATGGGATCAGTCCCTTTGGTTTAATTTCTGTTCTTTGTCTCCCCACTTTTTGGTCATGTTTGTATAAATTTTTCATGCCAGTTGAGTTTCACTGACCTGCAGATAACTGAGCATGCACATAGAAGATCTGATTGTTTTTACAGTGCCTGGTCACGATGTTACCTAGGTACCAAAAAAAATCCCAACACCAAGCCCCAGAAAATACCGAGTAACAGCTATCACAAAGGAATCACTTCTGTAGGCATTTGAAGTGCAAGTTAGAGCTAATCTGTCAAAAGGGTTGCACAGCCTGAATGCGCATATCAGGTGCAGTTGCCTGTGCCTGTTATGTGCTGTTCCAATATGCCAGGTGTTTGTAAATAATCTGATAGCAACACTTTGGGGTTAGGCCTTGTGTTCTATAATTTACTACATACAGGACTGAGAGGGAAGGTGGAAAGGAAACAATGCCAGTCTGTTGGCAGGTCTGTGCACTTTGGCATGGAAATGGAAGTTCTCATGGGCTGGTCTTTTTCCATATAGATAAGAGGAGTGGAGGAAACTTCCAGCAGTGGCAGCTGTTGGACAGAATACTCCAACAAATGGTTCTTCAGGATGAACGAGGAGATGATCCGGATATAGCTCCATTGGAAAACTTCAATGTCAAAAATATTATTAAAATGTAAGCAGCATTATTATTGTTTATTTCTGTTATGCAGGTATAAGTATATGATAAGGTGCTTAGGAAATAAAAGGTCATATCTGAGGACTTTCTGATTTTAACTTACAGCTTCTCGTTGTCTTGTTAGTCTTCTAAATAGTTTCCTTCTAATGACATCTTACCCAGACAGTATTTTCTAGCAAAGTCCTTGCCTTTGGCTTCTAATTTCTATTAAATATTAAGCTGGTTAGAAGAGAAGAAATACCCATGATATTATAACAAGGCTTCCTCATGTGCCTTTTTTCATTCAGACTGTTGATGAAAGCTTTCACTGATATTAAAAAAAAAAAAAAAAAAGTGGTCATCTCTACTTAGATCTCATTCCTCACTAAGGAGCACATAGTTTAGAAAGATTTCAAATAGTGGAAAGCAGCCCCCATATAGCACACAAAACCTTTTACCTCTTCATAAAATGTCTGCATGCTCTCACCCACAGACTTGGCTGAGGGTACTACCATTATTTTTTCCCATAGGACGCACCATTTGAGAAGTCTAGCTACATGAGCTGGCTCTCATCTCAACTTCCCTGTTTTCAGTCCTTTTTTAGCCAAACTTTTGGACTCTTCATTCCATTCATCTGCCTCTGCAGGTAATTCATGGCCCATTACATTTCTGAATTATCCACTGAAAAAAGCATTTTATAGAACATAAGCCTCATATGAAACCAAATTCTCCTGTACCAAAAATCTTACAGTCCCTCCTGTTACAGGCATGAGCCAAAATCAAACCTGATTTCTTATCATGGAAAAATACACTGGTGTTGATCTCTTTCTGTCTGTCTGGATATCAGACTTCATTTTAGACCTTGTGCCTGATCTTCCCTTTCTACTTTCATAGCTACTCCTCATTCTGCATATCTAGTCAATCCCCAGCATGCCCTGCATATTTTCAGTCAGTAATAGGAAATAGCTGTGCCAGTATGAGATATGAGCATTGCCTTGTTACTGATATATTACCCAATAGATAAGCATCCTCCCTCCTTGTAAGAAAGAAAAAATAGAACCACAGAAAGAAGAAAAAAAGATGGCAATCTGGTCTCATATTAAGGGTGGGGTAACTTGTAACCCATAGCAGCTATGATTATTTTAGTGATGACTTCTCTCTTTCAATATAAGTGGACTTGGCGCTTTGAGGGCATTCCCTGAAGACAGGAACGTATCGGGATTTTTCCCCCAGGCATTCCTTTATCCCTTTTCAGAACTTTGAGCA
The DNA here is from genome assembly GCA_013401275.1 of Pandion haliaetus. Taxonomy (NCBI): domain Eukaryota; kingdom Metazoa; phylum Chordata; class Aves; order Accipitriformes; family Pandionidae; genus Pandion; species Pandion haliaetus. The sequence goes on along the minus strand of VYZV01017665.1, from coordinate 83,416 downwards.
ACAAGCCATCATATTTATATTAACTGTTGGCTACAGTAAGGATCAGGATCTGGAACCAGACTGACCACTGATATGATTCTGTATAAACATGTAAATTCACCAGGTTGCCTTTATTGGCCACTTGCCTTTCAGCCTCGGTAGTTCAGAACAAGTTTAAATTATCTGATTTCATCTTTCAGGCTGGTGAATGAAAATGAAGTCAAGCAGTGGAAGGACCAGGCAGAGAAGTTTCGGAAAGGTGAGTGCGTCCTCTGTGCCTGGGGAGGCAAAAGAGGAGGTGAGACTGATCCCAATTCAGTTACAGAGCAGCAAGAAGCAGAGCTGGGCACAACTTTTCCTTTGCGGACAAACCCTGCTTTGTTCCCTCCAGGACATTTTGTCTCATGGTGATCGGTTTATGTGTTTCATAAGAAAGGGCTTCCCTCAGTCCTCACATGAAGTGATTTTACAGTCTAAGTGAAACTTGGGCATTGCTGTCTTGATCACTGAAGATCACTGTCAAGACAGTCAGACTCTGCTTTCTTTTTCCTACTCTCATTATATATCCCCAGTTGAACTGACAGATTTGTCAGCTTTGTTTCAGCATAACCTGCATCTCTTCAGGGACTGTTCATGAGCTTTATTTCATCAGCCCCACTTGCCTGTTCTCCCTAGATCATACTGAGCTGATGAGCAGGCTAGAGAAGAAGGAGCGGGAATGTGAGACAAAGACCCAGGAGAAAGATGAAATGATGAAGACACTGAACAAAATGAAGGACAAGCTGCAGAAGGAATCCTTGGAGCTGCGCCAGACCCGGGACCAGATGAACGACCTGGTGGCTCAACTTAATGAGTTCTCGGTATGGGACTGGGACTCTTCCTATCCTTGTTTAAAGCCTGCTAACTAGTGAATGATGAACAAAAGCATGTTAGGAGTGAAACACTTTCTATGGTCTGTACAGAGAGAGTCTGTCTAGCCAGCTACAAAGATGAGTACTTAGAAGCTGCTCAGCTTTTAGCTGAGACCGAAATCCCTGAGCTGTGCTATAGAATGCATGGGCTGCTCCGTTCCTTCTCCTCAGCGACCTTCCTTGCAGGAGCTGCTGAGACACACATGTCGTCCTCCAGCCATAATTTTTACTGCTGAGTGGGGTGACCCTCATTGTTATTTCAGTGGAATAGAGAGAAACTCCCAGATATGAAAGTAAATTTAGTGAAGAAACAGTATTCCTGTCATGCTTCAAGGGCATCTGTACTGCCTGGCAGCTCCGTAGAAGTGACATTTGCAGCTGTTCCCTCCTGCTTGGTGCTTCTTCTGTCCCAGCAGAGTTCCTGAGCCTCAACTCACCAGGACACAGCCCTGAGAAGTTAGACACTGCAGAAAGGAGATTAATTCCCTTCTCCCTTCTCCTACTTTGCATTAGTGGGGCCTAATGACAAGTATTCAGTATTTCAAACCCTAAGGTTTAAAACCCACGAGTTCAAAAGTTCATAAGATTGAACTTTTCTCTTTTTTTCATACATAAGGAGAAAATAATACATTTTGGCTTCTTTTACTAGCTTTCTGTTTTTCTGAGCCATTTATGGTTCCTTTTTTCAAGCTTTTCTCCACAACTTCAAGGGCTTGAAACTTTCTCTTAAATGAAAGCTGAGATTCCTCCCTTTATTGCATGGCTTTAAGTGCAGGAGGCTTTAAAGAAAACATCAAGTATTTTGAGGCTCATAATAAAATCACATCAGCTGGCAACATGGAGTTATTGTGCCTTTTAAACTGTTTGCCTTCTTTTTCTGTGTGTTTTTTATTTTCCAGCAAGGGGGCAGCATTTCCTTCCCACCCCCACCCCCACCCCCTCCAGGTGGCCCATTAGCTTTGTCCTCTTCTCACATGTCTGAGAATTTGCCTCCGTTGCCACCTCCTCTGCCTTTCTCCAGCTGTCCCCCTCCTCCTGCTCCACCGCCTCCTCCAGGAGGACCTCCTCCCCCACCAGGAGCACCACCTTTCTTCAGCATGGGAATGCCATCCCCTTCAACAACTACCTTCAGCAGCAGTGGCACCAGCCTGAAGAAGAAATCTATCCCACAGCCTTCACACCCACTGAAGTCCTTCAACTGGGCTAAGCTGAGCGAGGTAAGAAATTGCAGTACTCTCAGCAATTCATTTACATTCAAAGTATGATGGTGTTGATTAATGCCACGAAGTGTAAGGTGACAGAAACAAGTGATATTGTGGCTTTCTGTGGGCTGAGTTCAGTAGGAGTCAGTAACTGTCCTCAGGGAGTCTCCCCAGTTCTCCAGCAGTGCAGCATATCCACTGTGATGACCAAGGTACTGGTTAGATTGAGCGCAGTAGATCTGGGCATGCTATTGGTTAGGCAAAGCTGTAGTGGCACTGAATACATAAGCCAGAGCTGGGCATCTCCAGGACTGGTGTGCCAGAGCTGCCCTCACTTGCATGTCAGGGAAAAGTATGGCCAGAGCCAATGTGAGCAAAACATGGTGAGAACCAGCTCCAAAACCAGCCTCCTCTACCATGGCAGGAGCTGTCACCAAGGAGAGAAAGGTGGCCTGATTCTCCTCACCATTTGTTCATGACCACGAGGGAAGCTGCCCCTCTCCTTGCGTGTTTACAACTCTGTCTCTTGGTGATAAAACTCCACATTGGCAATAAAAACAGGGGACTTGGATTCTTCCTGTTGCACTAATTTTCTGCTATCTTGGTTGCCTCTCCTTCCGCTCCACTCCTTTCTCTTCCTTTTTTTTTTTTTTTTCCCCTCCCCTTCTCTTTAGGTCTTGATTTTTTTTTTTAACTGATTTAGGAAGAAAAAAGTGTCTGTGTTGAGTTTGGATGGCTGCCTAGAAACCCAGGTTCTTTTTTAGACTGAAACTCACCCAGGGCCCAGCTCCGGCATTTGGAATGAGTGTCCAGGGACCTCTGGAATGCCACAAGAATTCTCTCTCCCCCTCTCTCCTTTTCTTTAAAATAAAGTGAAGTGAAATATTTGCTGCACCGTCTGTGCTTGTCTGTCAAGGCCACGTGGGGGGTGTGGGAGAGAATGTATGGATGGGGATTTATTTTCCTTTGCAGAACATGGGACTTAGTGCTCTGAAGAAAAGAAATAATAACTAATATATGTATATATATGAATGTATATGAAAAATAGAGAGTCACAGGTGTTTCTGTTTAGTGTACAGTAACTGTAGGCTTATCCTGCCCTCTGGTTAGGAGTGAAGGCAGCTGTGCTAATAAAATTAAAGACCTGGGTGGTGAGTTGGGTAAAAGATGCTATTCTGAGGAAGGCAGAATAGTTGGAAAAGGGGGCATAAGAGGGTGGGGTCTTCATTTTGGGGTGTTTGCCAGTGGTAGTGTTTTGTCCTAGTAAGGTCTTTGCAGAACTGCAGAGGTTGTGGTGTGTATACAGGTGGCTTGCCTTGTTATTTGGGTTGCACATTGTTATGGAATTATTTAATTCCACTGACTGCTGGAGGAGGCGATACGTTTTGGCCATCTTCATCAGTTATCCTAGGTACCCTGCTTCAGTACCAGACACTTTCTTTCTGTTCACATGGATATGAATCCTCTGCAAAGTCACGGGTAGGTCAGATGGCTTCATCTTGCCTTTTGTTACCATTGCAGCATTTCTGTGGTGTTCCTTTGAACTGTCAAAGTAGCCATACTTGAAGACTTACAACAAGCACACTGGCTGGGAGCAGTGTATCTCGAGTTTTTGAGTGTGGGAAACAGGCCTGGAAGTGTGCATAGTATTATTGTGGCTCGTGGTAGTGTTTAACTTCCAGTGCTCATGAATGCAAGTTTTCCCCACAAAAACATTTTGAGGAAAAATACACCTGACACCATGTATATGTTTTTCTTTTTTCAAAGACTGGTCTAGTTAGCAAAGAGAACAGACATGTCTGCACCATGCAACACAGTGAGGTGAGGTGACACAGTGTTGGAAACAGAGCTGTACACAAACTTAGGGCTGCAGCCAGGTCAAATATGTTATTCTGCTCTTAGGTACCTCTGCATACTCTTTAGACCATCCTTCTCAAAACAGTTAGTACAGAGTATCTCTCCTAAGCTTTCTTCAGTGTGAAGATGATGCCGAGACTGAGGCAGCCCACATGAGAGCGAATCCCTTTCTGTCCATGCAGCCTGCCTTAAGGGAGTAAGAGAAAGCCAATGGAGGCTGAGAGAAGTGTGGATGGGGCTGGCTGAGAGGGATTTGTCTGTGAAATAAGTTCTCAGTAGTGGAATCAAGGCTGTTTTCCAGGGCAATTCATATGACACCTTTTTTCCCAATGCTGATATTGTCTTTGGAAGGAAAGGACTGATCTGTTGGGTGTTAGGAGAATGATCAAATACATTCAAATTCTTAGCAGTTGAAAATAACAGTTTGTCCAAAGTTCCCATGGGCACCACAAAAAAAGGTTTGACTGGAAAGTATTCATGCTTCTAACAAGGGAACTCCAACAACCCACTAATTTCCTTTGAGAATTAAAGATTTTGTACTAGCTTTGATGTGAACTGATGATCAGTGGCAAAGCCTTTTAGATTGCATGGATGGGCTGAGTTCTGATGAAGCCCTTGAACACTACAGCTTCATTCAGCTGGAGCATCATTTGTGAATTCCATTCATACAGCACTACAGTAGTGCTGGTGCCAAGGATCTCTGTTTTTTAAGAAAAAGATATTGCAATGTAACCACTGCAATATCCTGGAAAGATTCCTTTCTTTGTTTCTGGACAGCAAGTGGAGTTTGCTCTCTCATTCTGAATTTTACACAACACCCAAGGTCAAAGAGGGACTAGACATTTATGGTTAATCCAAATGATGGACTGGTTTCAAGCACACTGGAAGTATGGATTAATAGAATTACCTCTTTAATAAATGTAAACATATTGATTTGAAGTTACCAGAGTAAATAAGGTCAACCGTCAACTGCGCTGCTTGTTATCTCATGGATGGAGAAGCAGCTTCCCATTAAGAGTCAGGCTGGTAATGACTCTAGTCAATGATCTGAAAGGGGCTTTCTTTAGCCAGCCCTAAATAGACTTGGGTGAAATTATCTCAGAAGAAAAGTATTTGTTCTACATACTACATAGGATTTAAAAAAAAAAAAAAAAAACAAAAACCCACCATCAAAACCCCAAAACCCAACCACATAAACAGAAAATGTTCATTTTGACACTGATTTTTTTTAAGAAAATGTTTCTGTAATGTTATTGATGATTCTGATTTCTGGAACTTTCTTCCTAAAAGCAGCCTGAGGATCATGGCAAACAATGATGCAGGACTGCTGCCAGAGATTCAAAATTAATGGAAAGTTTTCTACAAAATCTCAGTGTGAAGCCACTCATAATAGCCTTGGTGGTGCCTAGTCCTACAGTGAGATAAAACAGCTGTCTCAATTAACAAACATGCCAAAAATACAATTTTTTCTCAAAGTAGATTTTTCTTATGCTGAGGAAAGGATCTGATATCAAGAGAGAAATTTGAAAAACACACTCTGTTTATATCCCTTTTTCAGATTCATAATGGAATTATGAATTAAAATTTTAAGTTGCTCCACTTTTTGATGGTTATTATTTTACAAATATTAACCTACTAATAAGCAGGATTGACTGCTCCAGTATTCACAGAACACACAGTTTCTATGGTTTCTCTGGACCTGCAGGACAAACAAAAGGGTTTCCCAAAGTACAGTAAGTTTTCTCTCATGCTGTGAGGTTATTAAGGCATGATGGACTTTGGGGCCTGGCAGAGTGTCACTGTTTATCTTTCAGGGCAAATAAAATTATCTGTTAGATGTAGCAGAGGACAGCTTGATACTATTTGCAGCTCCATGAAATACTGTCACTCTCTAATCTTGGTAGGTCTCTCAGCAAATTGGGCTTTGTTACAAAAGTGGAATGACAAAACTGCAGCAGGTACAGCAAGCAAATCGTTAAATGCAACATACCAAAAACTCAGCTTGATGGACCAAATGCCTTGTCAATGCTTGTTCTGATAATAAGATCTTTCCATACCTAGTATGTACTACCATTTTGCTAAAGGATGCTGGGAAATGTAGTTCATAGGATTTGCTTCTCAAAGGGGGCCAATATTTTGCAAAGCAGAGGAACCGGAGATCTTGGAAGACTTGTAGAATGAATGAACTAATTAATAAATAAATAAATATGGGGAGAAAAACATGTTACAGATAGTGACTTCTTTTTTTTTCTTTGCTTTGTTTTTAAGGAGAGATGAAAAAGGAAAGAAGAAATAAAGAATTTACTTTATTTTTTAATTGTTATTTAGGGACCATAAATATTTTTTTTATGGTGCTGAGGGAATCATTTATCATAGCAACCGCATTATGCAAGTCTGTTTCTCTTAAAATACACAGTCTCTCTGGCTGATGACAAGGAACTATCAGCCAGTTAATCCATAACTGAGTAGCAAGAGCTCAGTGTAGGAAATTATCTGGCAGCAACATGAAAGTTTTCAAGGGCAGAGTTTAGGGTAGAAGGGACAGACCCATTGCAAGTGTTTTGTGTAATAAAGGTTGTTTATACCTCTGCCTGCCTCGCTTTTTCTTTGACAGGGTTAGCCTGTTTGGTTTTTAAGCACTAAAATTGAGTTGTTTGGGTCAAAGTTCTGTTTGTGCACACCATTGCAATGGGTGCTGCTTTGGAATTTGTCTTTCTGCTACAAGTAACATACAAACCATCCTGTACAGGCCCAGATTCAACCTGGGTCTTAAAATTAATCTAAATTGAAATGAGAATAATTTTCACTTCTTTGGGTTGTTTTTCTGGGAAAGTATGGATGAGAACTACTCTCTGCAATCCCTTTGTGAGTCTCAGAACTGCCTGTTCTGGCACTGGCAGACAATGCATTCGGACTACCCCATTCTGTAGCGTGTTTTCACTGTTCTTGCCATTTGTGGGGAAACTTCACTTCCATGAGGGTTTTGCAGCTGGACAAGTAGATGGGCAAGACTCTCATGAGTAGCTGTCTCTTGAGTCACATCCAGCCTTCTGCCAAACACAGCATATAGCTTTTTGGCATCCTCAGAGCTCTATCCCAATGGTGACTCTAAGGATTGCTCTGGAAGTCATGTCCACTGGCTCCTGTCAAGAAATATTCTTCCATTTCAGTGTTTGATGCACAATCTGAAACAGTGAGGAACTCGGAGAACTGCTTTGCTGTACAAATACGTCCCTCAGGTTTTATAATCCAAGGTTTATAAAGCCCGCCTGGAAATTGAATGAGAATGAACACTCTGCTTCTGGCTAAGACTGGCAGTAGAGTCCAGGGTTAGGATAAAATGAAAATTGTCTCCTATTCCTTTGGCTGAGATGACCCTCCCAAACTTGTTTGTCAGCTTACAGTCACAGGATCATGATGTTTTTCCTACTATGGAAAGAAGTGTCACACTGATTGCAAGGAATGATACAATGATATTGGTAAGCCTGTTCAGGGGTGGGTGCTGCTCCCATCTAGTATATGCTCTCACTGTAAATAGCACTGTAGCACTGCAGACACCCCTCCTTGCCCTCAGGCACTCACAGGCTGCCTGTAGAGGGAAGGTGTTGGTTTTCCTCCACAGTGTCTGCCCTGCCAGGAATTTCCTCCAGAACACTTCACACTTTTATTTCCCCCTATTTCATCCTCCCACCAGGTTTTTTCCTTGCTCTTTGAGCCTTGTGGCTTAGCACATTTCCCTCATTCCTTTGATGACTGTGAATGGGAAGTAGAGCCTGTTCCTAATTAGTTCTGATAATGAAGTGTTAATGCACTTTGCTGTGTAGGTACAAGTCAGGTACTTCAGAGCTGGAGCCTGTGTGAGGGTTTCATTGCTATTGCTTGCTGTTCCTGGCTTTCCCTGCATCAGTGTTCTGCTGGCTCTTCATCTCCTGGGGTTTGCTTAGGTCTTTTTACAATCCCTTCTGTCCATTTCCTTTTTCTTTTAATCAACATCTTCCTTATTTTTCCAGTTAATAAAGTGAAATAAATGTACACTTCATTAACTAAATGAACTGAAAGACAGTGTTGTCAGGTGTGAAAAGCAAGTTTTCCTTTCCTGAATGAGTAATTGCCCAAAGCTTGTCCCACACAGCATGCACCTTAACAGTCAGTAGGAAGGAGAAGGTAGTTCAATCTTTGTGTCTTTTTTGCCCGCAAAGACATCTGTCCTGAGAAGGTCAGCAGGGGATCCCAAGGCCTTCTGCTGGTTTAGGATGTCTGCGGATTAGCTACTTAATGTACTGCAAGAGCTTATATATTTCATCCAGGGTTGGTGGACAGCAAAGTTGGAGGAGGACTCTGTGCCTGTCTCCCTCCATGCTAATCATCTGCCAGACAGCTAGGATTCCCTGGCATTCAGGATAATGTATCACATGGGTTGTGAACATTTCCAGTTAGTGTGGATGATACTCCTTCAGAGATCCGGGTATCGTTTGTATCTCTCTGACTCAACAAAGAACTCATGTAGACAGGGGAGATCATGTAATAGGAAACAATTAGACTTCAAAGACTCAGAGCCTTAAAAGTAAAATAAAATAAAATCTTAAACAGGCAGGCAGAATGAAAACCACACACCCTTTGGGCTTTACAACAGAACCTGGCAAAATTTGCAGAAGGGAAGATGCATCTGGGGTTTGTCATGCATCAGTGCCCTTCCTAAGCTTTTTCCTCATGGTGGTAACACTTCTTTCAGCATGACCACAATCGTTGTGTTAGACAGATGGCCACTCTTGAAAGGAATCGTACTGTGGGATCATGGACATTGTTTGACATGTGGTCCGCTAGTCTTGGAATGTGCCCTTTCATCAGAGGCTTGCTGTGATGAAAAATACAAAATACTCAGTATGTTTAAAAAAACCCGAAAAAAACCACCGAAACCACACCACTATTTTTTTTCTCCTTTGACTCTTGAAACAAAGCATGCCCTCTAAAATGACAGCAGTAGTACATAGGAATACGGCCAGTGAGCAGGAGAGAATGATCTGGCCAAATGGGATTGGGTGTTCTTAGCTAAAAACTTTTGCTGTCTCATTAAAATATGACCTTTTCTTTCAGGAGAGGATCCCTGGCACAATCTGGAATGAGATTGATGATTTAAAGGCATTCAAGGTGCTGGATCTAGAAGATTTTGAGAAGATGTTCTCCGCATATCAGAGACACCAGGTAGGGGGTAAACTCTTCCACACCTTGTCTTCCTTGAATTTCTGGAGGAGGAAAGAACACATGACAGTGATCTGGGTCCTTGTCCACCTGCAGTCAGGCTGCATCATTAGCTGCTCTGCCACTGTTCAAAAAATCACAAGACCAAAAGAAGTGCAGAGGATATATAGGGCAGTGTATAACCTTCTGTTATTGACTTACTTCATACTAATGAGCAGCTCTCAGAGACAACAGCTCCCAGCAAATAATGCTCTGTTTGATCTCAGCAGCCACTAGGTTTCAAAAGCTCCTGAGCTTTACATTCATGCTTGATATCCATCTTTCTATTTCTCCCATTCATCCAGATAAAAAGTCTGTAGTTGCCTGAGTACTGAGCAAGGTGACTGAATTAGCTTTCACTTTGTCTATTTTTTCTTAAACAGCCAACTGACCCAACTGGCTAGGTGACAGAAACTGTCCGAATTACAGATTATAACACAAACAGCATACTTTAAAAGCAGCCATTCATTAGAATGTCTCTTTTCCCTCCTCTTTTTCCTCGAAAGTAAGTCACCTTCAATCTGTCTATATCTGCTGAATGAGATTTAGCAGGAGAGGGATTGTGCTTGTGCTCCCTGAACTCCCCCAGCTTTCCTTTGCTTTTGGAATATGTTTGGAGAAATTAGATCTTTTGTACTCTACAGAATTGGATCATTGCTCTGAAGTATTAGAAGACACAGACATGATTGCCATAAGCAGCCTTTATGATTAAGCCTTACAGTGATGATGACTACTTCATTAATTTATTCATTACCTTAAATTTAACAAACAAACCCCTGTCTTTGGACTTTCTATCTGTTCCTTTCTCTTTCATTTTTCTATCTAATCCAATAAACATAATGAATAACTCTTCTGATTTACTACCTCACAGCCACATAGATAAGCAACCCAACTTGAACTGTGAAGAATGTGATGTTACCCACTGCATGATGAGATTTCATTTCTCATTCTGCGCCCGCAAAGAGCTGCTGCTGTTTCAGTGGTTCCTTCCCTCTTTCTGTGAATCCCATTCCATGAAACAAGAACTTGGTTCATGGGCGGGAAGAAAGGCACATGAAACTTCAGTGCTGTTACAAGATCGGATTTAGATCCTGTGCCAACAGCTTAGCTGTGGTGGTGAGCTCCCAGTTGTCTTGCAAGTAGCCAGACTGTCATTTGTGCACAAGTAGCCATTGCAGCATCAAGGTGCCATTCCAGTGTTTTGGGTGCAAACATTGCAGTTTCCTCACTAGAAATGACCTTGCAAAGCATTGCTTCCTTTTGGCCCCAAAATCCAAAGCCAAAGCTGTCCTGGTCTGCCGACTCTCAGAATCATATTTATGCCTGTGTTACTGATCACTGAAAAGCATCCTGGCCTATTAAGCTGTAAACTAACCTGACCCTTACCCCTGCCCACTGGAATGGAGCAATCATCTCAGAGTGACCTCCATGGGTCTCAGAACATATCTCTTCCATCCTCATTAAACATACTTTATGACAATGGCTCCAGACACTAGAGTACCACTTATGTAAGCTACTCATATTTTTGTGTAGTTAGGTGTATTGCTGCCCTTCCAGCTTTCATTGAGGGTTTGGGTTTTTTTTTGACCCCCCTTAAATATTCCATTGTTATTCCTTTACGTGATACTTTCTTTTTCATCCATACTCACTCCACCGTGAACTGGATTCCAATCAACAGGTCCTTATCAATTTTCTTTTTCTTTCTTTTTTTTTTTTTTAAAAGACCAGGCAACCAAAATTGCTTTTGAATCAAAAGCTTATGAGAACTTTTCCAGTTGATTCACACTTAGTCTTTTCTCCTCTTTTACTTTTGGAAATACTCCACTCTGGCCAAGTATGTGTTTACCCTGGGTTTGTGACTTTTAAACATCATCCAAATGCCTGCAATGAAAAATGTCAATGCAGAGACCTGCTCTTTTGCATCTGAAGTGTTGAATGAGTACAGATAAAGACATTTCTTTCTTTGCTGTTTTTAACGTGGTCTTCATATTTTTTTCCAGTTTCATTTACATTAAACAGCTTTTCTTTCTTCTTTTTTTTTATTGACAAAGGGTCTCTTCTCCTCTCTCAAGCCCATTGTATCATTTTTGGTGGCCATGAGGGAAAGCAGAATTGTTCAGTGTACAGAATGCTGGACCAAGAATTCTTACACTTGTGTTTTGACCTTGCTCCAGTCTTATTGTGTAATATTGACCAGTATATCTGATGTTTTCCTGGAGTATGGAATATGTTGTGAAATAGTTCATGTCTGTCACCCAGTAGTGCTGTAAGGCTTCTTTGGTGGTTACAGAGTGCTTTCAAAATACTTGGCTATAAGTTGTTAAAGCATATAACGTGCCATTGAAACAAGTTGTTACTAATAATGGCAAACCGTGCCTGTGCATCAGAAGAGGAGAACTGACCCTCAAGTTTTAACCTTGGCAGTTCTTTCAGTAAGGCTCCGGACTAGATTTGTAAAGGTATTTAAGCATTATCCTAGTTAATGTTTCAAGAACTAAGAGATTTATGCTTTGGAGACTGAATTTACTCTCTTCAGAAAAGACGTAAACTCTTAGTTCCCCAAAATCTACTGATTTAAAATAGCAAAGAAATGCTGAAATACCTTTGAAGCATCTGGGCCAGTATTACTTGCTAAGCATTTTATTCTCTTAGAAAACAGTGTGTGTCTAAATTCAGCTGCCTTGTTAAACTTGATATCTTTCTCTGTGACTAATTTTTGGCATGTTTCCTTCTTCGTTATTTGCGGCTGCTGCCTGCATAGGACCTGCTAACTAACCTCTCCTCCTGTAAGCAGGTGAGTATCATTGTCTGCCTCCTGATCCTCTTGCAGTGTGTGAGAAGGTGAAGTCCTGAACTATGCCATTATGGGGTCATGACTCATATCATACTACTCTTTCATATGCCCTTGCACATATGCTTTCTGGGTGGGGAAGGTGGTACAAAAAATTCCTTTAGTTGTATTAGCTCTGCGATAGGAAGTAGTTCGTGTTCTTTCACTTTGCTATAACCTCAGTGTGGTTTCTGCTGCTGTCTGTAGTCCCCTTTTTGATCATCCTGAGGAAAAAGACCAGGGACAAAATAGAATGTGAACATGAACTCTTCCTTAACCAAAGTAATAGTCTCTCTAGTGGAGAACAAAAGGGGCTCTCAGGGAGCCTTCACTCCCACTGTTCCCATCTGTGGTACATTTGCTTTGGACAGTACTGAAGTCTCCAGATGTATTCACTAGCCACAGACTATCTGATAAAGAAAATCTTTCTTTCTGTGGAATTGGAAGGATCTTTGGTTGAGTAGAAGGATTTGTGCCAGCGGAGGACCTGAAGGGTTAAACTGGAGGAAAGCCTACTACATTTCAGACTGCTGAAACCCTCAGAAAGTTCAGTGAAAGAATGAAATGGTGTTTAGAAGAAGCAGAGATACCAGACTGCCCACATGCCTTCAAACTGGCTACCTCTCAATTTATTCATCATCTTAAGCAAAATTCTTGGCAACACTCTTGGGAAGAGCAATGCTCTCAGAAGAGGGCCATTCAGATGTCATCACAAGTGTCTCTGGTGGCTTCAGACGAAAGTAGTCCTCACCACGAGTGCTCAGGGAACTATATTTGGAAAGTCTAGTCAGGACTTCTGCCACTGGGTGAAGCTAATACATGGCTCTGGGCCATTTACTGGCTTTCATCATGGCAGCATGCACCATGAAACAAGTCAATATGGTAGAAATAGTTCTCTAAAGTATTGATAATCACTAGAACCTAGGGTGCTGCCATGGTACCAGACCACAAGTTCTGCAGCTGACCAAAATCAAACTGTATTTGACTGAAAGAGGACAACAATATGATGAACACATTCCACATGTCTAGTCATTGCAGCACTGAAATTTTAGTTGATTTTTGAATTTGCAATTAAAATCTCAAATCAGAAATACTTTCTGAAGCACATAACATAATGTTATCCCAGATGGAAAGTCGGTAAGGAATGATGGGATAAAACTTAGGGATCTTATCTGTCAGGTTGACAACAGCTCCAACTATTCTTGCTTTGTGTGCTTGGGCTATCTCACAAAAGCTAGTCGCTACTGCCCTCTTGCTCCTCTTTTTTGGTGTTTAAGAAAATGCAGATTGTCCATATGCAATCTGTTTTCCTCCAGCTAAACTTGCAATCTGGCTTCAGTAAAACCTGAGGCTTCATCTGCTTTTGCTTACACACAACTCCAAGTATCTATAAATATCTCTCTCCTCAATATGAGTTGAAAATAATATATTTTTAGATGAGACTAGCCCACTCCTTATGACCAAGGAGTCGACCATGTCTAAATAGTTCAAGTTATTAATCTGTGTTGAACATTGTGGGTTGAGGAATTGGAAATAACATGGAGACTATTATACCAATCCCTGCTGCATGGCTTTAGGGGAAGCCATGTAAACCCCCACCTCACATACACAGGCAAATCCTGATTTTTTTTTTTTTTTTCCTTGGGATGGGTACTAGTTAACACTAACCAGGTGTCCTTGTCTGCAAGCATTAGCTAGTGAGGGACAGTGAAGCTTTTAAACCAAGAACAGACCAACAAGTACCTTTCTTACCTTCAACAGCTGCCTATCTTCCCATTCCCCTCTCTTCCTCCCCGCAAACTGAGGAAACTCAGGAAAACTTTGACATCGCTACATGCCAGATTATACTGGAGGTGCCCTGCTTTTTGGTATTGTTAGTTATTCTTGCAGAAATAATAAGCTTGCCCGATGCCCAATTTTTCCTCTTTTGGAAACGCTATTTGATGTATCAAGTAACATTTTTTTCTGCCAAGCTAGACACTTTGGGCACATCCAGCAGAACTACTGTGTGCATGTCTTCAGCTGGTGCATTGTACCTGCTTATAAATGCACTTAGTATTGGTGGTGGTTCATTGCAGCACATTTGGACGTGGTTGTATGACTCCTTTGTATATCCAGGAACAACACAGGCTCACTGTAGCTGATTGTGCCAAGAACTCAAATAACAACTAGCAATATAAATCTATGACTTACATTTAACTCTCAAATACTTGGGTGTCAAAATTTCTTGGAGTGGATTAGTCGAGCTGATATAAGTAAGCCTTGACCTGCAGAACCGTGAATCCTGGGAGTGAATTCTGGGAAGCACCAGTGTGTGCTTGCTGTGATCTTACACCTTTCCCTGGGTATCTGCTGTTGACCACTCTAAGGGACAGGATACTGGGGTAGGTGGACCTTTTGATCTGACTCAGCATGCTTGCTGTTATGTCCTAAGAAAGAAGTCACATTGCTAATTTGATGGGTGCATTCAAAGCTAGATTATACTGGTAAATCTCAAAATCTCAAGGCATGACAGTATGGATATCATGGAAAGGCATTTTTAAAGAGTTTCCAGCAGCAGTTAGCTGGGAAAATAAAAACTGTCCTGTTTCCAATTCCTTCTTCTCTGTTAGTAACTAGAGAGCTATTATCCAGGATTAACACCTTTTATCATTACCTCTACTTCCCTTTAAGGAACAGTGTTAAAAGATACTCAAAGTAACTACAGAAAGCCAATCTCTGGAAGTGAAACAAATCCCATGACTCTGGTGTGTAGGCAGAACAGTAGGTGTGTGGATGGTCAAACTGGGTTTGCAAATAGTTTCTCTCTGTGAACTGTGATAAACATTTTGGATGGGGATTTTTCCAGTTTTTTCCAGGTGATGAGTTTGGCAATGGGGATATACAGAGAACTTTGAAAAAGGGTGGTTTCTGTACGATTAAAGGTATTAATTAATTTAAAAAAAAGAGAGGCTAGTTCAGATGTAGATGTTGGCCATTTAGTAAGATATATTTAGTAAGATAAATGCCATCTTGCCCTACTGTTTGTATTTCTCATATAATACGGATTGTATTGGTCCGGTGGCAGCCTTAAGAGATGATGGAAGGATTTTTCCTGATTGTGCTGCAGCCTTTCAAGAATGCTGTGTAACGTCTGCAGGAGGCCTCTGCTGAAGGATGTGTGGTGTGACACCACACCAGTGGGCTTTACTATAATGTGCCCGATTTTCCTGTCATGCCAGTTTTGTACATTGACATAGTAACATAGCTGTTGGTAGAGTGAGTCCAGTAAGTCAGAATCAAGTCCAGTATTTGGAATCAAAGATGATCTCAGAGGTGGTAATGAATGACTTCTGTTTGTCTAGTAATACAGGATCTACCTACATGTTTTCTGCCCTTCTTGTCTCCTTTTCTCACCATGAGAGTGGATTTTCTTAGGTTGGAATGGGTTTTGTTCATTACACTCAGCTAAGTCAATCAGCCTTGGGTGAGAAACATAATACTGATTGTTTTCCCTTCCTTTTGAATTATATGCAGAAAGAGATGGGTTCAACAGAAGACCTTTACCTCTCCACACGAAAGGTGAAAGAGCTCTCTGTGATTGATGGCCGGAGGGCCCAGAATTGTGTCATTCTCCTTTCCAAGTAAGTGTGCTAAGCCTTAGCTCACAAGGTATGCCATGGTCAATGTAGAAACAAGATGGGATGAAGTTATACAGCTGAACATGTTTCTTTTCCCAACTATACATGCTGTCCAATACCTGCAGAGCTTCAGAGAAACCTCTCTTGCAGTGTCATAAAAGCACATCTCTCTGAAGTGTTAGCTCACTTAATAAACATAAGCACACATGCATTTTGTGCATTAAACAGATAGACACCAGGTTGTCTCTGAAGACTCATCACCAGAAAACTATCAGTACTCATAGGCAGATGAAAGCAGCTCTTTAGCAGTGCTTGCACTTCACTCGAAGTGATGTGTCCCCCATGCTCTGTGTATGTCATTTGTCTCTGTTCTGTATGTTTCTTTCTAAATATTGCTCTGAGCATCTCCCTGGAATACAGCAGAGCTATGAGTGATATTCAACTTTGTCATTTTTGACTCATGGTAAGAAGAGTGGTAAATGTAAGAAGATATATTCAAGAATTAGGTCTTGTATTTGTAAATTAGGTTTTGGAAGCCAGGAGTTGCCTTTGCATGTTCCTGCAGTGACTAATGCCTTCAAATGCTGTGACATCAGGGCCCTCTATAGGCTTTTCATGTCTTTCTACAAACATGAGTACTGGACTGGATGTCTGTCAATAACTATAAAATTTGTGCAGACACTGATTCACCTGAGAAGGTTGCCTTTCCTACCAGAGAAAGGACAGCAGGGCTTGAGATGGAACCTGGGAAAGCTGTGGCAGTACTAAGCAATAAAACTGTGTCATTGGTCAGTAGAAAATGCAGGTTCATATGGATGTGATTGCTTGTCTGCTCTAGCATGCTAACGGTTAAAAGCAAAGTTGCAGCCAGACCACCAGGGCTGGAGTGAGTTCTTTCCATTGCTTAGTGAAACCCATGGAGGTTCTCATTATGCTACTTATGTGGCATTAGCCTGCATGTCAGCAGGACCCCCACCAACATCCAAACCAGCAATGAGGGAAGGCTTACCTTTCTCTTTCTGCAGCAATTGCCAATGCATGTCTTTGCTGGTGTTGGCAGCTGACTGCAGGTTGGGGCAGAGGAATGGGGAGGCATAGGGGCAAGAGGATTTCCGTGTTGTTTGACAGACCTGCTAAATTGTGTCTGGGGTTCAGATTAACTCATGCATGCAGGTGGAACATTTCCTAGAAGTGGTAACATGATGTGTGCAGCTGGCTAGGCTAAGGAGGATCCAGGATGGTGGTCCATGACTTGGTATGACACTAGATATTTATTTGTAAAAATCTGTCTCCAAAACAAAAGCAGTGTGGATGGCAGCAGTACATGTTTTTCACCGTTCACCTCTTCTGCCATGCAAGTCTGGCCCATTCTTACCTGAAAGGAATCCTCCGTAAACGGTGAGAGAGAGAGAAAGGACAGTCTCTGTGGTTTTTCTTCCCTTCTGCTGCCTCCAGAAAACTGGCATCGAAGCATGTACCTTGCAGTTCAGGGTACACAGCATGTGTTCATTCCAGGTGTGCCATGAAGCCAGTCCACCTCAAGCTGCTAGTCTGGACTCAAACCAGAGATGGAATGCTGTGTTTTGTGACTGTCAACTTCTCTACTAGGAAATATCCTGGTCTTATTGTTAGCAGGCCTAATGTGGATGGTAGAGATTTGGACACTGAGCTCGCTGTCCCTAAGGAGCTTGCCAGTTTGCATTGTGCCGTTAACTTCACTGTGCTGCACTATGGGAAACACCAGTCACCAGGGCTATCACTGGCTTAGATCATTTAATATTTGTAACAGATAGTTTATACCAAGGATATCAGAAATATCTTACAGATTGGGCCAGGATTGCTACTCTTCCCCAAACTTCCTTTCTAAATGCAACTAGAAAAGCAAAAACCTTTGGGAACTACATTCATGCCTTTTTCTGCTCTTTGTGCTTATATGGTTCTATTATTAAAGACAGTAATTGGGAGGATTGGCTGCAGGCAATAACTGAAAGCATTTTACGACCCCTTTGCAGTTTTTTTCATTCAGCCACTTCTTCCTCCTTTAGGTTAAACCCTGAAGGAGAGACATTCCCAGCCAAATCATCCCTGGCTGCTGCTGTGGCCTTGCTGCTCCTGTAGTGCACCTTGCACATATGTGCATGTGTGTGTGCACACATGTGCAATGAGAGGAGATTTAAAACTGGTGACAAACAAAGAGAGTTTGTGCAAACCTGAGCTGCAGCCCCAGCTTTCAGGTTGTCATAGTATCTGCCAACAGCTGTTTCTAATTGACTCTTACTGTGCATATATCCCTGTAGTTTATTCCCCCTTTGTTTACACTAAACTGTCGTGTCCTTTAAAGTAAAATAGCTGCATGGGTTGGGTTTTCTTTCCCTCCACTACTCAAATGTTTTTGTTTTACTAACACTGTGTTAGAAGGGGTCAGGCAGCGCTCATATTTCATATGGTCCAACAAGCCAAAACCTAGCTAAAGTGAGAAATAGATGTCTCTTGCTTTCTTTTGCAGAGAGACAGGAGCATGGTAGACTGAAAAGAGATGAAAATTGAATTGCTAGTTGATTTTTGCTGACAGTTAACAGATTTGTAAGCCTTCCTCCCCGTTCTCATCTGTTTTCATTTAAAAAAAGCTCTATTTCAACTACTTGATAGCAGCATCCTTCAGTTTTCCTGCAGTGGCAGGATATGATTGTCCTTGTTTAATGGAGTCTGATGGATCCAAAATGAAGCTCTGTCCCATAGGCCAACTGTATAGGTTTGAACAGGCACAAGATCAGTTTATCTCACAGTATTTCCAGTAGGGCATAATTCAACCAGGACATGGAACCATCTGTCCGTGGTGAGTCCAGGTACCCACCAGATTCAAATCTGGCTTTCTTAATGGTGTTTTCAACATACAGTTATTTCTGTCACACTGGAAATATGCTATCCCTCATGAATTTCCTGATGTCTTCAGTCTCCACCAGGCTGGAGATTTACTCTTAGACTTGTCTGGTCTGGAAAAGTCATCCCAGATCCCTGTGTTTCCTTACTTTCACCTAGCATCTGGAAATTTCTCTGACCTCTCTCACCAGCATGGCTTCTCCTTGCCTCCATTACTTAAGTAATGAGTAGTATTTTTGCTGCTCTAGTGTTTTTGTTGTACCGTATCTTTAAATATTCTGCCATAACATTAAATGGTCCTTGCAGAACATGCCTAAGACGTATCACTTACTGTCTTGCTCTGTGAAATGCTCTGGAGAGGTCCAGTTCTATGAGACATGTTGCTCAGAAGAAGGCTGAATGTATACTTATGGAACTTTTTTTGCAAGTTATTTTGCATGAATTCCTGCAAAATCATTATGTCAGTGTTCTTCTGAGATATGTTTGTTATTCCTGTGGCCCAGCTAGTCAGCAGTAACCCTCTCAAGAGGCTGGAAACAGTAGGAGTGCTAGCAAAATGTCATAAAACCAGTAGTAGTAGAAGGCAGAATCTAACTACACAAAAGTAGTTTTAAATGTGAATATGACACTAGCTAGATACTAGCAGACAGCTTTACCAAATGTTTGCAGCTTTTATGATTGTTGATTCAAACATCTATCAGTAAGGGAGAAGATAAGGGACTTGTGCAGCATTTCCAACCAGAATACTAAAAAGACGGAGTATTTCTCTCACATAGCTGTGCCTCCTCAGTGCTTCTAAACCCTTTCAGTTCAGACATTAAGAGGACAAGCTATTCAGTCAATGTCAGCCTCCGTGTACTGCCTCTGCTGTGCCCACAGTCCCGGTGTGCCTTTCTGCCATGTGACAGTACAGTCTTCACCCTTATTTCAAGGTAGATTCCAAGCAGTATGATATTTTGGGGTACAGCTCATACCTTGATACAGAAACTGCTCGTTGGACTCAGCAGTTCAGCTCCTCATTGTGGTGTCTTGAAAAACACTAGACAATAAACAGTGCCTCCTAGGTTCCTGGAGAGATTTTCTGGTTTTAATTTAAGGTCCACAATAAAAGGCTTTAGCTGCAATTCCGAGTATGATAAACCCCAAGGTTAAACTGAGTATGTCAGGTGGTGCCATCCCATCTTAGATCACAACTAGGAACCAGTAGTTAGGGTTGTGATAAAAGATGAACCACTACCTCATCAATATTTCACTGTAATTTGGGGATTCCCAAGTTTGGCCTTGCTATGCCCTGCTTGGCTTAGAAATGTGGCCAGCCCAGATCCTTCTTGGTAGGAAGCTGAGAGTATTTGGATGTAATGTAGCTTGGTCACTCATGAGCTTTTGCTGAAGGAGGAAAAGAAAAGCCCGTTTCTTTATGCAGTTGGCAGAATACTTTCACAGTGAAGTGCTGAAAAGGCACTGGTGGATTTTTTTCCCAACATGTTGATATAATGGTGTAAGATGTACCTGGTAAAATGTTCCAGCTGTCGTCCCCAAAAGATTAGGACTCTGTCTTCTTCACTGACAAGATGAGTTGGCAACTGAGATAAGAGGATGTGAAAAGAGTGGCTGCATCTTTGTATCTTCTGAGTGAATGTGCAGTTGGACCAGCCTGACTCCTGAATGCTTCTTCTGAGAGCAGGGAAACATCTAATTTTCCTGCCTTTATGGGGTAGTGGCAATGAGTATTCCCAAAACGTAGCTATTTAACAGCCTGCAGCTTGGCAGTTGTACAGAGCCTTAGGAGAGCTCAGGAGCTACGAGAAGGCTTATGTCCCAGTCACAAAGTTTGGGAGTGAATTGACTAGTAGCCTGTGTGAAATGAGTTGTGGAGATGGGGAATTCTACAGTCAGTAAAAGCTAAGATTTGCACAAGCTGTACAAACTGGCCTTAGGATGCAGCTAAGTATCAGTCAGTGCCTCTCACTGTCACAGCTACTACTGTTAGCATCTTTTGAAAGCACTGTGGTTCAGTTCAGTTTGAAGTAGAAAATGGCCTTGATACATGAGAATCAGTCCCCTTTTCCAAGGTAAAAGGAAGAGTGGGATTGTGGTCCCTGTGGTATGGGAGCTTAAGATAGCTCCAGTGAAATTCTGGGTTCTCTGCTAGTAGGCAAGCATGCTTCTTTCTCAAAAGCTAAGCAAGATCCAAGGAACAAGCCCATGAAGTAAGTCACTTTTTCCTCTGAGGGGGAGATGGCTAATGAGCAACAAGTATTCTGCTTTGATCCATGGGAGGGAGGAATGAAGGGGGGAGGTTACTGTGAGTTAAATCAATGGGTATATTTAAGGAGGAAAAATGAGCAAGCACTGGATGTCTGTAAGGGAAGTTGATGTCAAACTGCAACGTGTCTCCCAGGCATGTTCAGAGTCAGGCTGCTGGCTTTCTCCAAGAGGACGAAACAATAAAACACTTGATGTCTGCAAGTGAAGCTGGTGTTAAATCAGCCGAGGTGTCCTGGGGAGATTAGTGATGAATTACTCTGCAGAGTCAATAGAGATTATTTATGAAGCCGGAGGGGATAGAGGGAGGCAGGCTAAGTACCATATCAGAAGTTATTTGGTACTTGTTGAGCTTTAACATTGCTTGAAGATGACTCAAGCAGTTGGACTTCCATATGCTGCCACCAGATGTACGGGTGAGGGAAGAAGGAGGGAATATTCTCAGTAAAGATCCTTTTCCTTCCTCATCTGACCAGTGTCAGGCTGCTGTTGAACAAAAACAGTCAATATCTGCACTATGAATTAATGTGCTGCAGCTGAGGAAAGGGGCACTGTGTTTTCCTCTGGTCACATTTACTTCCTGAGTTCTGATGCCAGGATCTGTGATTTGGTGAAGTGTAAGGCAGACAGAATACAGCTTGAATTGTATGCTGTTCCGAATTGAGTTGTCTCCAGCAGCTGAAGGAAGGGTGCTTGGATCTGCAAAGCTTATAAGAAAGTAATTGCAGACTTTCCAATAGATACTGAAACATAATTTCTGTAGTGTAAATTTTTGGGCTATAATTCCACTTTAATTTGCTGTCTGTCCCATATGAGTTTTAGGCTCTGAGGGATGCCTCTATTCAGTTCTAAATGGAAAGATTTTACACATCTGCTTTAGGTTCATCTTTAATCAGTTCACCTGTTTCTGCTTAAAGGAGCACATCTGTTTCACATTACTGCTGGCCATCTTTAAGATCTACTGCATGGCTGTGTATGAGTTTTGAAAATACAAGAAGAATCACTTGATTAACAATTCTTTGGCCAGTTATTCAGCTGGTTTTTAAGTGGGAAGATCCCTGTTTTCTGCTGTTGATGCTTACAGCTCTTGAAATGCATCCTGCCCCAGAAGAGGAACAAGCCCACTTTGGAATAGTAAGATTGTTTTGAAGTAAATCCTTCTGTACTTGTAATTGGATTGGTAATAATCTAGGATGCAACACCTGCAGGCACTATGACCGCATTACAGGCCTGTAAGTGACGAAGTTAAACTGCTTCTCGGCAGGGGGCTGGCAAGCTTTCTGCTTGTCTGTACTGTGGGCTAAGCCATTCGAGCCAGATATTTCTCTGCTGATGGCAGGGCACAAAATCATGCAAGAAATCAAAGTGTTTGTATAACTGTCTGTCCTTGGGGCTCTCAATTTTTTCTGAAAAGAAGATGTTTTCAAGTGTATTTAGTGCTGATGAATGGGAGCAAATGGAGGACCTTGGAGTCTGAAGTCCTTGGGCTCCTGGGCAGAACAGCAAGATCAGCAATAATATGTGCTACACCTTCTGTTGTGTTGACATACCTCAAACCTGCCTATTTGGTCCTGTTTACTGCATCCCCAAACACACGCAGAGGTACTTGCGCTGTCTAATGGGTGGTCAGTGTAGTAATTGCTCGAGTTATTTGCACGGAAAAAACATGAAACTTGCCCTCATTCTTTTTTTATCCTCAATGAAAGTAGCAACAACTCCCCCCCTCTGTGTTCATGGGTTAGTTTATTGCATGCCCTCTGAAAGGCTGTGTGCCTGTGTTATAAGACACAGCTAATCTGCAGGCTCCAGATTCTGGAAAATGTAAAGGTGCTCTCTGAAAGAAAAATAACCAACAAAATATAGAACTTTAAAATCTGCAGGCACCAAATTGTCTGGGCATGTGTGTATGTGTCTGCTAGGAGCCAGGCCCACACCCACCAATACGCTTCTCAGCCTTCATGTGGTCACAGGGTTTCATCAGTTCAGGGTCACATAACCATGGACTTCACAATTCATGATTATTAAAGCCAAAAGAAACCCTTCAGTTTTCTGATTGAGACTGTAGAGCTTTATGCAGAACCCCATGTACTGAGGCTTGTTGTTTTGATCCCGAGTCAAACTAATGACCTAAAGTAAAAAGTTTCCAGCCTTTTCATTGTAAAATTTCTAATCCTTATTTCTCACCAAAGCGTGGCTGATTATGTAGCTTTTCTGGAAATTCAGTAGCTTTCTCTTACTTAGCTGGTGTCATTTGCCCTCTTTGTCAAAAGTAGACATGATGACCAACTAGGAACAGAGAGAGAGCAATTAGTTCAGAGGTGTAATATTTAAAAGCTTTTGAATGTCTGCTGATTCATATTTTAGTTTCCAGCTGTTGGTTATATTGCGTAATATTAAAATGTTTTAAGTTTCTTAGATTTAGTAATATTTCCTGTCTGTAAAAATAAAGCTCTTTCTTTTGCTTTTACCTAGTTCCAAAAATATGATTCTCTCCAAATGGCAATAGCAAAGTGAAATTTTAACATGGAATTTCTTAGCACTGAAAACAAAATCATTCTGCCTCATGCATCAGCCTGTCTCTCATTTATATTTGCATTTTCTCTTTCTGCTGTTAATTAATTATAGTGATTGTAGAAGGTCCATGGAGACTGCAGACTTCACTCCTCAAATACTTCTTTTCACACTTTTCTGTTTCAGTCACAAAAATTGAGATTTTCTTGTGGATAGCCTTTCTTTTATGGTTCATTTGGTCCTCCCCTATTCTCCTGAAATGACTGATGAGGGTGTCATGGGTTGGGGGTGGTGGGGTAGAATTTGTCACTTGTGCATTTCTTCATTGACACACCAAGTTCCTTTCATGTATCTATCAACCAATCTCTCAATAATCATGAATTTTGACTCCTCCTGCTCTGACCTGGATTTCAAATGGAGACCCTGAGAGGTTTTTTTGTTGATCCTGCGTTTTGTTGTAACTGATGGCCCCTACTCATTCCACACAGATGGATGGGAGTAGGTGGGAAGGAGAGTGTAATTTTAATACCTCAGATCATATTAATAAGCTCTTGTTTTCAGAGCTTGTTTCATACTGGAAATGAAACATGGTTATGTAGATGCTATCAATTCTTTCTTCAGCTATGATTGCTGATAGAGTGAACTTACCTAGTACAAACAGTCTTAGAATCATAGAATCATTTAGGTTGGAAAAGACCTTTAAGATCATCGAGTCAAACCATCAACCATGCCCACTAAACCATGTCATGAAGTGCCCTGTCTACGCGCTTTTTGAATACTTCCAGGGGTGATGACTCCACCACTTCCCTGGGCAGCCTGTTCCAACGCCTGACAACCCTTCCAGTAAAGAAATTCTTCCTAATACCCAATCTAAACCTCCCCTGCCACAACTTGAGGCCATTTCCTCTC
>VYZV01017665.1:11621-59154 GCA_013401275.1 Pandion haliaetus | reverse complement strand
GGACACGCTCCAGCACCTCAATGTCTTTCCTGTAGCGAGAGGCCCAAAACTGAACACAGTACTCAAGGTGCAGCCTCACCGGTGCCGAGTACAGGGGGATGATCCCTTCCCTGCTCCTGCTGGCCACACTGTTTCTGATACAGGCCAGGATGCCGTTGGCCACCTGGGCACACTGCTGGCTCATATTCAG
This sequence comes from Pandion haliaetus, assembly GCA_013401275.1. Taxonomy (NCBI): domain Eukaryota; kingdom Metazoa; phylum Chordata; class Aves; order Accipitriformes; family Pandionidae; genus Pandion; species Pandion haliaetus. Next base: position 58,964 of record VYZV01017665.1, on the reverse strand, counting down.
CCGACTGTCAACCAGCACCCCCGGGTCCTTTTCTGCTGGGCAGCTTTCCAGCCACTCTTCCCTAAGCCTGTAGCACTGCATGGGGTTGTTGTGACCAGAGCGCAGGACCCGACACTTGGCCTTGTTGATCCTCAAGTCTTCTTACAAGAAACCCTGTTCCTAGATCTATAAGGGAAAGATCAGTCCCATTACCTGTTACTCTGGGAGATGCTTTAATATTCACAAGCCAGGGTGTTACATGGGCTCACAGTCACTTACAAGTCACATGGATTTAAGGGGTTTTACTATAGCAAAAGAACTTGATGAGGGAGGTATCTGATGTGGGGGAAGTTGGAAGCACTTTTGATCCATGCAGACCTGATTGTTCTTAATCACCATCTAATTTGTGATGTGTGTTTGATTAGCTGAAGAGCATAAAGATATATGATCTATAAAATCCCTGCCTTTGGAACCGATTCGTTCATCTTACTGAATACTCTAGAGTAGCAGCTTCATAGTAGAGCTTCCCATGGTTCTTTTGTGCCTTTTTAGTGCAGCTTTTCAGGTTTCCTGCTTTCTGAATTGTCAGTCACTTAAGCTTTGCACTAATGGTACAATGTTGATACTGTTGAAAGGCTGAAGCTGTCTAATGAAGAAATCAGACAAGCAATCTTGAAGATGGATGAACAAGAAGATTTAGCAAAAGATATGCTTGAGCAGGTAAGAAAGATTACAGATATATCTTCTTCTTAAGTCCTTCACTGCCTTTTTTTCACCTAAAGTAAGTGGATATATGTACTGGTTCTGCTGGTATGTCTGCAGATCTGAACTTGGCCCTATCATGTCAATGGAGCTGGACACGGGAGCATGACAGGAGTATTTTTCCCAGTGTTGTCAGATATACCTCCCTCATGTGACTCTGTATCAGGTTGATTTCATAACAGTTTTCTCTTCTTGATGCAAAATATGCATGATTACAGTTGGCATGAGGTTTCCTTTCACATCCTCTCTTATAACCTGTGACTTTCCTATAATTTTCCCCATCTTGTCTTTATACTTCTGATTATTTTTTTTTTGTTTTCCTTCTTTTAAGTTTTCTTTTCTTTTTCTTAATCTCCCTTCTCTGTCTGCAGCTTTTCCATTGGGAAATGCCTTGAACCAGGCCATGTAGGTCAATGGTTAGAGCCGGGACTAGAAAGGATCTCACATTCTAACTAGAATAATTAGAAAGGGAGTCAGGGACTTCTGTCCCCTGCAGTTGGTTGACTGCGTAGCATGTGAGGGGGAAAAAAACCAATTAAACTGCCATTGCCTGATTTCCCCTATTTATAGACGGTGAAAGATGATGCTTTGACCAAAGATGCATATGATAAAGTTCCTTAGGAGTGCACAAATGTAATTCTGAACTGCCTGACAAATGTGATTCCTCCTTTGTGTGCAGTCACAGTATTTAGCCGTGTACAAAAAGCTTTTCCATTTTGGAAATTTATAGCCTACTTGTCATGTTATCTGAATGCTCACAGCTGCTCTAGAAGTCACTGCAGACTTCTGATGCTCCACGCCTTTGAATCTCGCATTTTTGGGGAATGGGATAAAATACTAAGAAGTGGTAGAAAGCAAAGTGCTTGATGTGCCTTGTGAGCAGTTTTTGTGGGTGTGCACTGAGGCTGTGTGAATGGCAATATTTATAACCATACTGAAGCACAACTACTACTAGATATGTCAAAAATCTGTCAAAGTATGAGCTTTTAAGGTCAGCATATGAATAGCAGCCAGTGTCAGACACATATCCAGTCGCTTGGTTATTATTCATTGTTTCAGCAGAGTAGGGCAGATCCAAGAGAGAGATAGATGAGGCTTTGTGTGTACTCTAAGACAGGCATGATGGGTACTTCACACTGAGTGGGACACATCCTTCTCTTGTTTGCACCAATCTAAACTCCAAGTAATGGTGTGGGAATCAAAGTTCTCTCTGTATTTCCCCTTGGGTAAGTTGCAGTAGCACTTGGCCTTTAGGATTTAGAAATGGAAATTCCCCATAGAATTAAAAACTAATCTAAGAAGGTCAATGAGGGATAAAGACAGAACAGCAGGCAAAGGTTTAAAAAAGGTCGGGTTTGTAGCCGCAGCTGCACTTTTTTTAAGTTACTGTCACATGACTGAGTCAATGTAATGCTTCCCCATGGTAGCAGAGAAATCTGAGGGCCCTCTCTCTCTCCATCAGGGTTTGTTTGTGCCTCTCTGTCCCTCTCTCCTTTTCCCTGGATCTCTCATCTCGGTATTTGGTTTGTGTCTGTCACTCTAGCTGCTGAAGTTTGTTCCTGAAAAGAGCGATACGGACTTGTTGGAGGAGCATAAACATGAAATTGAGCGCATGGCCCGGGCGGATCGTTTCCTCTTTGAAATGAGCAGGTCTGTTTGATACATTATGGGAAAGTGCATGGAGGACTTCTTGGAAGCAGCTGTAATTGTTATTGAAAATGGATCATCTGGCACTGAGTGGGAATGTGCAAGAGATTGTGGGCCAGCATTATACCCTGCATTTGCCAGAAGCCCACAAATGTTACAAATGTTTCCGTTCATTACACAAACTTTTTATTGACGATAAGCACTCTCCATGCTGTCATTTAAGGACCAGTCCCCTGATGACAAGCAGAAATCTGCCGCCTCTGCCTAAACTTGTTCACACAAAAAGGAATTCAGATCCAACTATCAGCTGTAGTATAGCCAGGGGTCAGGATTTCATATAGATCCCTTTTTCCTTTCAGCTATCCCATCTCCTCATCCTCTGACCTTCTTTCTTGTTCCAACTTTGCTACACCCCCAATCAGGATTAACATCTTGTTCTGCTAATTGAGATGCAGCTGGCATCTGCTGTGACTCTCATATTTTGAGAGTAATGGGAATTCTTCCAGCTCCTTTTCAGTTGTGATCAAAACATGCCTTGAGGTCCTCCGTTTTCATAACAAGGCTGATTATTATGTAGTGTTAGATGTTTGAACTATGTCCATAGTTCCATGCATAGGCCTTGTGGGACTCAACATCCAACCATTAGATTACATAGACAGCATACTGGCTCTGGGCTTCACAATACAGTTCCAGTTCAGTGTTGGCTTTCCTCTACCCTTCATGCAGGATTGACCACTATCAGCAGCGGCTGCAAGCATTATTCTTTAAGAAGAAGTTTCCAGAGAGGCTGGCAGAAGCAAAACCAAAAGTGGAAGGTATGGTTAAAGCTTTTGCTCTGAGTTGGGTAGAGGGGCAGGGAAGGTCAAGAGAGGCTTGTCTTCAAAGGAGGTGCTGTGGTTTACAACCAGTGAGGCCAAGGCACGTCATGTGCCAAGAAATGAATCTGTTGGATGCTCTTCTTGCACCCATTAACTTAATAAAGAAAGTTTCATGATTGTTACACTGTAAATATGACCTGACAGATGTGACAGTGTGCTACCAGGCTGTGCTGAGCTGCAAAAAGCTTTCATGGCCTTTCTGTGCAGGTCAGCCTTCCCTTCTCGCCCTCAAATCCTTGCACCTTCCCTCTCCATGGGGCAGTTAGAATAGATGCCTCAGGACAGTGGTGTTCTGGGAATGTGCAACTTACAAGGAGGGGGGGGTGTATGGCTTCTGTGCCACATCCATGGCTATTGCAGAGAAGAGGTGAGTGTATTCTACCCTGCATTTTCAGTTGAGCTCAAGCCCTCCCCCTGTTCTCGCTGGCTATGTTTTCAGAGTGTGAGGTCCAGAACAGTTCTTGCTCCTGGGTTCAGAGGAGCATCCTACAGGCTAGATGTAGTGCATCTTCCTTCCATTTGTCCTGGTTCTGGGCATGTGGGTGCAGGAAGGACAGTACACACAGAGACTGTGTTGCAGTATTTGTTGGGCAATAGTTAGATGGGCATTTTAGGGTACTTAAAATTATGGGCCCAGGCATGTTAAAAACAGCCACTGTGCAATAACATATTCATTTTTTTTTCTCTTTTCAAGCCATTCTTCTGGCATCCAAAGAACTCATCCGAAGCAAGCGTTTGAGGCAACTCCTAGAGGTAGTTCTGGCCTTTGGGAATTATATGAACAAGGGCCAAAGGGGAAGTGCTTATGGCTTCAAAGTCTCCAGCCTGAACAAAATTGCAGACACCAAATCCAGTATAGACAGGTAGGCTAGAAGGCCATGAGTTAGTTACTGTGCTGCCACATCTCTTGTCATAGTAATGAAACTGGTTTTTGTTTGGTTTTAGCTCTGTAGACCATTTAAAATAATGTCTTATTTAGCATTTAAGTAGTGCTTTTCACTCTAAAAAATCCTGCAGCAGTTAAGACCAGCTATTAACACAGCACTCATATTCTGCTGTTTCTTTGGATAATGCACATCTGTTGTTGGATTGTGTTTCTGCAACACTATGCAAAGATGACAAAATGTAGTATTTCACAAATAACTGAAATAAGCTGGGGGGGAAGGGGGTTTTCTCTGGAATTTGCCCTTTATACCAAAGTTTTATGACCATGGTTTTGCAAAAAAGAAAACACAAAAAACTCTGACCACAGTTTTATGTCTCCTGTGAAACATGGCATATGTTTCTGATGCAGGACTGGCACAAACTGGCTCTCTATCTACACCAGTAATGGAACCACAAGACATAACTCAGAGAGACTGATCCTGGTTGTATCTAGAGCAGCTAAGGAAAATAGCTGGTTTGAGGAAGGTGGAGCTTGCTATTTATGGACATGGGCTGCAGGACTTCGTAGTTCTACCCCATGTTTTGCCCCATACCCCCATACTGGTTCTGGAAATTAATCCAGCTGTGACTGGGGACAGAATACTACTTTTGGGCTCCAGCAACACTAAGGTTTTCCTTGGAGGTCTCCTATACTGGTTCTTACTAACTCGCACCTTCTTTGACTTGTGAGGCCTGCTGAGACCATAGTTGTGGTGAAATGACTTCAGGCTGTGACAGAATGAATAATGGCAGTAAAAAGCTGTAGGAAATTCATCCCTACCTAATAGAGTTTGAACTAACAGAGTTCTGTTTTGACTACCACCATGTCCTTTCTGTATTCCAAGGCTAACACTTGTGTAGTTAGTGTTGAACATTTTTTTGCCTTAATGTACCTTGGCTTGATTTTCCATTTATTAAATGTCCTGTGCAGATTCTGTTCTCTCACCAGTTCCCAGCTCCCAGGCTCTAGTCTGTGTGAAGCAGTGGCCATCTGCTTTCTTGCCTGTCAGTTAACCACGTAACACCCACCTCAAGTAGCTGTTACAGCTGGCTGTTCTCTCTACATGCAAAATTCACTGATGCAAAATTCATCATTTACTTTACAAATTTTCTTAAACTTTCTCCTGTATCTCTCACACATCTCATTTCTATCTACTCCTACTTGAGCTGCCATTGCTTTTGTAGTAGTGAGCCTGACCACTATTCATAAGTATAGCTGTTTCATTACTGTAGGAGATTTCTTTGCAACTTCCTCAGTCTTCAAGAACCTTTTCCTCGTCTTAGTTAACTCTTAGGTTTTTTCCACATTGCCTCTGAGAACAACTCACTTCTCCCTTATAAGTTAATGTCACTTTAGTACTATTACTTGCTTATTCTCTGAAGTATCTGGGGACAAATAGTATACTGTGTTACACAATTTTCTTTTCTGTTACACCATCTACACAAATGGATGCTTCCAGAATTAATCAAGGCACAATATATTGCTTGAGGTTTTAGGAAGGATGGTTCATAAAGGACTAATTTGTTTCAGTCTGTGACAGTTTTCTTTCAATAACAGAGCTGCTAACTGCTGATATATTGTTTGTTTTGTTCATTCAAGCACAATTCCTACGCAAGTATTTTTCACTGATTTGTCACAATCCTCCCACCATCCTTTTCCTTCGCCTCACCATCTTCCTTTTCATTTTTCCCTTCTTTTTTTTGTTTAGGAACATTACACTTTTGCACTACTTAATTATGATCTTTGAAAAGAATTATCCAGATATCCTAGATATTCAGTCTGAGTTGCAGCATCTTCCAGAAGCAGCAAAAGTCAAGTAAGTCCAGTGCTATTGTTTGTTCCCAGAACTGGAGTTCCCAGTGATTTCTGTTAACTTAATAATCATCAGTTTTTTTATCGCTGTCTTCTAAACTCATGGCCAGCTTTACAGCTGAAATGCCTTTGCTCATATCCTTGATGTTATTCAGATGTACATCAACAGAGAATTTTGGTCTAAAAACATTTGTAGATAACTAAATTGACAGCTTTACTCAGATATGCCTATATCTACTTTATTTCTGAATCAGACACTGTAACTAGACTGGTTGTTGTTTGTAATTCACTCACCATATTCTATGGTTGTTCATCTAAGTCATGTCCTATTTTTTCTGCATAATTGAAGGTTTGTTTCCAAGGCAGAGTCAATGAGGCACAGAGGCTATAGTAAGCCCTTTACAAGAAGATTGTTCAAACTTTTGCACAAATAAGTCTTGCACAGAAATGTGGAAAGCATCATACTTTTTGCAGAAATTTCAATTATATTTTTTTCCATTTCTGTAGGTGTTTGTGGAAGATGAATACACAAGGCATCCCCCAAAATACTAGTGGTTTTTTTTTTTCCAAAGCACTGATGAAAAATACCTTTGCATACTATATGCCTAGCCATGTTTCTTTGTATAGGGAACTATTCTAGCTAATGAAAGACAAGTAAAAAATAAATGTAGGTTCACACTTAAAGGCATTTGTTAAGGCTTTAGTGGTGGTTTGGAGATGTAAACTACTACTCGTCAAATACCTGGAGATGCCTGCTGACTCACAAATAGGTACTAACTAGTTACCTAGAAATGAAGTAATTTTTTTCATACAAGTCCTAGAAATAAAAACTCTTCTTGGTATATGTGAGCAGAAATTCAGTACAATACTTGTGTCTAGGGAAGCACGTATGAACATTAACAGTAGGGTTATATGCTCAGTTACAATTAAAGCTTGCAAGGACTACCATATGGTAGAAATGCAAATGGAAAAAACCAATGTTTGGACTGTGAGGAAAACAAAAATCACATGTAAATGTACTGCTAACAGGATTTAGTAGTTCAGTGGTTCGAGAATCATATGTAGAGATAATCTGAGACCCAAGTAATGTGTGTACTAAAGCTGGGGTTCTTGCTTATGTGTCAGCTGATTACTGCAAGCTGGCCATGTGGCATATGCTCCTTGCTGGAGGGTCAGGCTCAGCTCACAGGGCAGATGTTCTGAGGGCAACCCCTCTCTTCCCAGAAAATCCCAATCTTCAAGGTGACCACAGGCAAGCAGGGTCTGCCTCATCTTACATCTCATACAAAAAGCAGCACAGAGCATTAACAGACCCCCTTCCCCTCATTTCTAATCATCTGGCGTGGCTGATGCCAGAGGCCAGATACCAGACTTGATGGGCCAATGGTATGTTCTGCTGCATAGTTCCTGTATTCCTGTGTAACACTGCTCTTTTTGTTTTATCTGCTCTGTGTCTGTCTCCTGTGCAGCCTGGTAGAGCTGGAGAAGGAAGTCAACAACATAAAGACCGGATTGAAAGCTGTTGAAGCTGTAAGTATCTGAAGGTTTCCACAGCACCATACTTAAAATACCTTGCTCAGAATCAGGGGCACTATATATTTTATGATAAGAGAAGGTGGGCTTTCTTTTTCCGTTCCTTTCCATTCCATTCCAGAATGCATTAACCAAGAAGAAAACAAATAAAAGCTTCTCATGTGGGGCTCCTGCTGATGATCTTAGCAGACTTAAGCCTAATAAAAAGCTGGTTTGATCTCAGCCTGGAAAGTAAAAGGACAGTTTGACAAATGGCATGGACTGAAAGAAGAAATAAAATTCTTGCTCTTTGTTACTGAGGGATGGCTGGCTGCTGAGCAAGTGTTTCACATGGCTCTTGGAGTAGTTATAAACAGGTAGTGCACTGTTATATGCAACCCTAACCTATCCTAAGCACTCCTTAGGAAGATAAAGGAAAAGATAGACTAATTAAAGATGAGGGAGTTGAGCTGGCAAACAAAGCAACATTGGCATTTTTTCTTGCTATTAATGAAAGCCTTTTAAGCTGGACTTAGGTTGCCAGTGTTCAATTTGTACTTAGGTAGTGCAGAGCCTTCCATCTCAACAGAGAACAGTACAAATGGTGCATTGATGCAGTTGCATGTACTGAATTATAAGAGTTAAAGATGATGGATGGGCCTAAATGCTCCCTGGAGTCACAAGTTCGTGTGTCAGCTGCGGTTCCCCTACCTGGAAGCCTCCTTTAGTTGACGTGTTGGGTTTGTTCCTGGGAAAAGACTCCAGCCTTCCTGAGGCAGGAGAGCACAGAGTGGGAGAATGTGTTTGGTGGCAGGAGGTAGGAAATCTCATATTTGCCTCTTGCTTATGCCATTGACATATGTGTGTGGCTTTGAACAACCCCATGCGTTTGCCTCCTCTCTGTGAAATGGCAGCTATAAATACCTACCTTTCACAAGGGCTGATGTGAGCAATGGCAAGTTAGTGTTTGCATAGCAGTTGAAAAAGATTAAAGGCTAAAGTCACTCTGTTGTCTCTGTCTCTTAATGTCTCCCATCGTCTGCACAGATAAACCTATTCTGACCATCAGAACATCATTCTTTCTTTCTGCAACTATAGGAACAAAATCCTATGTTCAGGTTGGTGCTGTCATCTCTTGCCTGTTGCATATAGTAAGGCAAGGGTAGTGCTGAGAGACAAGGCAGAGGTCTTTGGAACTCAAGAAGGTCCCTGCCATCTTTAGCTGTTCTTTGCCCTTTCAAACAGGGTTTTATTAGCTAAAATTCTCAGTGTCCCTCTGTCTTCAGGGTGTTTCATCTGTCTTTTTCAACTCATGCCAATGTAATGCTAATGGAGCATTCCAGATGGGGAGCATTCTGCACTGGGATGGCTGGCAAAGGGGCCACTTGTTGGGAATTGCATTGGGTGGTTTCTGTGCAAGGATTACCTATCTACAAGGAACTGACAAAGGACTCTCCAGTCCTTCTCATCCACTGAGACAGACAGTGATGACTTCATTTTCCTTTCACCTGGCCTGAGTTTGGTTTGGCTCTGGGGTTAGGGGAAGGGATCTTTGTCCTGTCAGTGGCCCCCAGCCTGTCTGGCTGTCTCCAGCAGTTCATCATGTAATTAGCCAGTGATCCTCCTGTGACAAAACAGACTTTCCAAACCTTATTTCTGGATTGTTGGGGTAAGGGAGAATGCAGCAATGGGAAGAGATACTGCTGCATACATGGAGTGCAGTTTTGGGAATTAAAAGCACCTGTAAAGGGAAGGCTGACATGGAGTTCATGTCATGAAGAGAGGCCCAGTTTTGGCTGGGACAGACAATTCTCCCCATTGAAATGTGAGTACCTACTTCTGTTTTGCTTTCTGTGGTCAGATTATTTGTCCTTTTGCCTTTACAGCCAATTTTTCTTGTCTTTCCTACACATGGGTTCCATGGGCAACCTCTCCTTCCCATTCAGTCACTATCTTCCCTCCTCAGTCTTCTCCCTGCCATGGTATTTTTCATCTGGGGCTGCCAGCACCTCCCAGTCTGCTTGCTCAATTTGTGGTTTTCTGGCATGTAAAAAGCAGCACTATAGCAACAATAGAAGATCACTGTCAGGTGGAAGGGGGAGGAGGGGAAGGTGTGATTCTTGATTCCTTTCCAGTGTGTTCACACCACAGCCTTGGCTCCAGTGACTGAGAAGTTTCTTCAAGACCCCTTAAGAATAAAAAGCTAAAAATAGTTTCAGTCAGATGTTCTTAAAGGTACTACTAACCCTTTGCCTTCCTGGACTTGCAGCTTCTTTGTAAAAATAAGCTGCATTTGTTTTCAAGACATGCATGCAACTGTTGCCTTTGTGTAGGATGTTCCCAGTAGGACAGCTAAGTAGTTCTTGGTCTTCTCCAAATCAGGAAGTGAATTCTGTCAACAGAGCCCTTCTTTCACACAGCAAGGAGATCATAACCACTGCTTGAAAAACCACTGCCATGGCTGAATCATTTCACCTCTCTAGAGAACCAGCAGCCCAGCCCACCAGGTGCAGTGCTGGCTTCTGCTGTTGTGCTGTTATGACTAGTATAGACCATTTCTAGAAGACATAGAGGAGTTTCTTATTCTCTGGCATCGCTATTGTGTTGATTACGTAGTCATGCAGGGAAGGACTGAATTAAAATTGAAGGGCAGAACACCTAATCTTAATTTTACTTTGAAAAACATTGCTCTCCGGTAACAGTCCCAAATGTCATAGCTTTCAACAGTGAGTAAGATGACAGAACTGTTATACTCACCTGCTTGGGAAGGGGGGGTAGGAGGAGACAGAGCAACTTTCAGCTAAAATTAGCTTCAAAACTAGAATGGGAAAGAGTGGCTGAAAAATTGTGCATAATTCTTAGAAGCATGTGAAGTGACATTTCCTGTACTTGTAAGGTCCAATTCAAAGTGATCTTAACATAGAGACAATTCATTGCAAAGTGATGTAACTGAGTAGTGCTCCCAGGACCATCTCTTGTGATGTGTTAGGAAAACCAGTGCAGGGAAGGATGTAATATAAAGCAGGGTAAGTAGCACTTATTTAATGTGGACTTTTCTCTAGCCACCTGCTCATTGCTTTTCCTGCTCCTTTTCTGCCTTGTGGTATTTCCTTGTAGTGGTTACATTCTCTTTCCAACTCACATCAGACCAGGAGATATATCACATCTGATTTTAGATTGTTGATGGCTAAAGTAATTCTTTGCATTCAGCAGCAGTCTGGAGAAAATCCCAAGGAGTTTTTCAGCATAGATGCTTATAAACCTACACACTTGGCTCTGTGAACCAGTATTTTGATGACCAGTAACAGAAAGCACCAAACATGCATGTAGCTGGAGTTGCAGCCAGCACAAAAATATTTTTTTCCAAAGGGAACAGAGGGTCATATTGTAACTTGACCTGCTGTTTCATGCTGCGTTCCCTACAGAGAAAGTAAGGCTTTATCATTCCCACTGATTATTCAGCTGAGAATAAAGATGAGGCCCAGATTACAATTTCATTGTCCCCATGAGACTGTCGACAGCACACAAGCCAAGCACAGGCATGGGAGACTGCCAGTCTTACTATAACTGAGTCATTTTGAGGTGCTCTGTATCTCTTTCCATGCCACAAGCATGGTGAAGTGAGTAAGGGAAGAGATAGCATGGGTAATCTTGGCTTAAAACTAAAAAACTTGAGCCAGAAAGAAAGAATCTTATAATATTTTTTTTTCTTTTTGTAGGTAGTGGACAAATAGAGCTTAGTTTCCTATGTTTTTATGTCTTTGCCCCCCCTCACCCCTCCCCAATATTCTTATTGCAATAGCCTCAATTTATAACTCTGTGACTTTTATGACATCCAAGATAATGCTTATTGGTTAGCAGGGTGCTAGCAAATGTTGCACTTGACATCTGTCTGCTTGTTCTTCAGTGGGAGAATAATTTTTGATGTTTTTTTGCTGCCCATCTGTGCTTTTCAGAGAACTAAAGGGGAGATCCAGAGCTAGGAACTATATAGATTATTCACACATGTACATACTTCCCCGAGTATACAGCCTTTCGAATCATCATGGGAAGAGAAGATGGAGGAAAACTCACTACTAAAAATTCCAAGTTCACTTGCTACACAGAGTTCTCTTATTTGTCATTTTGCACAGGAAAAAAAAAAATGCAGCATTTCATATACTTGATTTTTAAATTATAATGTTGCTTTAGAAATTCAACATGTTGATGGCTTTCTTGGGAGCGGTTGTTGTTTGAGGGTAATGGGAACCATAACTAAGACCTTCCTTCATCCCACCTTAACCTTCCCTCTCGTGCTGAAAAGGCAAAACCTTTGACTTAGTGAGAAAGTGGTTTCTGAGTTATAGCTCTGGATGAATGTGTGTGAAGTGGGAGAAGAGCATGCTCTGCACTGAGTGAAATAGATGGGCTTCCCTGCTCCCTTCTTTGTCAGCAAGGAATCTTTGACATTTGCCTGTCTATATCTCTTACTACTTCTCTTTCAGGAACTGGATTATCAGAAGAGACGTGTGCGGGAATCAGGAGACAGGTTCGTTCCTGTCATGAGCGATTTCATCACTGTGGCCAGTTTCAGCTTCTCAGAGTTAGAAGACCTTCTCAATGAGGCTAGAGACAAGGTAAGAATACCTTTTGAAGTGTTTGGGGTTTCACTGGCTCAGTCAAAAGCTTGAATCAAAATGGAAGCAGCAATTTCAGATGCTGGGCCTGTAGTGAAAACTATAATAGGCACTGAAAATGGTTTAGGCTGGTTTCTTACTTTTCCTAATCTGGTCTACAGCCATTTAGAATGTATTTTAGGATTAAAAGAAGATTCAGTGCTCTTGCCCACTTCTTGCTAGTCTTCCTTAACGTTATCCATGTGTGGCATAGAATTGTGATGGCAATGTCTGTACCAGGATACCAGACTGTGCCGTGGTGTTGAAGGTACTGCCTTTTAAGCTATCTCTCAAAAAGAGGCCCTTTGGTGATTAGTGATAATGACCTCATATCTTTTACCTTCTGCTTCTGACTTCATCCCACTCTGCTCATTCAGATGGGGGCATTTGTGCTTCATTTCTTTCCTTTAAAAATGCACCTCTGGGTAGTTTGGTAGTCCTGGATACCTGATCTTTTCCACTTAGGCTTCTCTGTTACTGCTTGTATTTCTTTTGTAAGGATAGAAATCCCAAACGTGTGGTTTGTCCAACATTCTTGGATCCTTCTTACACAGCCAGCACTATACGCATGTTACTCTTCAGGTACTGCTGTGATCATTTTGTCCTTTCACTGTCTGCATCTCCATTACCAGATTTGTACAACTAAGGAGGTGCTTGTTCTTTGCTGATGATTGGAGTCTGGCACTAATCCCTCTGTCTCTCAGCTGAATGAGGAAGAATTTATATGAAAAGATCATAAGCATATGAAAATGTTTAGAGAAGAGCAAGTTCTAAAGTAAATGATATGTAATGGCAAATCTGCCCTTGTTGGCTGGCATGTTAAAAGTGCTTGGCTTTACGAAGCAAATGCGTTATTTCTTTTGGATTGAATTATTTCCACCGCTGGCGTCAGTTCTTGTAGCATTAAGGGACCTATTGCATTATTAATGAAACCTGTGCCATTGGATTGGTAGGCCTTAGATTTTGAAGGATAGGCAAAATACAGGCTGAGGATCTGAACAGTAAGACTCCTCACTCATCCAGTCACTCTCCAGTAATGTCATTCTGTAATTCAAAAGCATTTCCTTGCTGTGGAGATAATGTTGGTAATATTGACTTGCAGCTGCAAACACCAGGAGCTACTGGCTGTCAGCTAGAGCTAGCTGCCCTGGCAAATGCTAGTGGGGCAGTAGTTACTGCAGCACTCAGAAGGCAAATCTGGGCAGTCTAACACTTGTTAACATTGTAAGGAAATTTTGTGGAGAATAACGTGCCTAATTTTTTCATTGTTGTCATGCTGCTTAAGAAGATTCAAACTGCTTCCAACATAATTTTCACACCATACTGGCTTTATAATCACAAAACACAATATTTTACATTCCATGCCTCCACTAAAGTTACTGAGAAAAGCTCAATTTTCTATGGTTTGGGGGCTTCTGTTTTATGACTGGGTAAATTTTTCAACTTCAGTATAGTTAGGTGCACATTTCCAGAAGCAAATTCACTCTGTCCTTGGCTTAGACCGCTCACTTTTGGTTTGGTGTTATAGATGGTGGTGGTCCTTTCTTTTGGCACACTAGGACAAAAGCCCAATGCAGATTCTTTGCAAGGTTTGTCAGGGGTTAAAATCCAGCAAGTGGTACATGTCCAGCACAGCAATGCAACTTTTCTTGCTCAGGCACTTGCAGAAAAATGCCATTCTTTTGCTTTAAGAATAACCAGAGAATCTCCCTACAGACAGATCAGTATGTCTGGAGGTTGTTGCATGCTTTTTTAGACATAACCAACATAAAGCACTCGACATACAGAGATGTTTTATTTTAATGACTATAACATGCTTAGGAAACGTTTCTCTACCTTCTCCTCACACACCCTTACTATGTTTGAACACATGCCATTCCAACTTCTGCTCAACTTATGGCTTTGGTTCTTCCACTGGCAAAAAGCTGCTTTTGGACTCCTAAAAGGGAACTATCTGTCCTTACCATTGCTGAGCTATTTCTCGTGTTTGCCTCATATTATTTTTCCCCTCTCTTCTTCCTCTTTTTCCTCTTTTTTCTTAAAAAAGAAAAAAAAAAGAAAAAAGAAAGCTGGAAATTTTCAACAAACCAGATGTGCTTTGCAAAGCCTCTAACATCTTCCAACCTCAATGGGCTCTCTGTGCTTGTTGAATCACAAGCTTTTTTTTACCATGGAAACCTACTATAACTAGCCAATTAAAGGAAGAGAGGGACCAAGACATCTGATTATCCCGTTCTTTTTTGATTTTTCAAAGCAAAGCAAATTGAAAAAAAAGGTAGTGGGAGAGGGAGGACTTTTAAAAATATCCTAATAAGCCCAGGAAGAATTGGTCTGGTTCACAGATTTATTAATAATAATGAAGCCCTAGTTTTAACAGCTGGAGTTGGATATCCTTCTAAATATAGATGTGGCTAATTGATTGCCATGAGTTAATCAGAGCCATGTTTCCTCAGCTGGGATTTAAAACAATACAAATTATCTTTTCAAACCTGGGAAGTTTGTTATTTTTTTAAATGTCTTCAGTATTAGCAAAAGTAATTTCTTTATTCCTTTCAGTTATGGAAACAATCCATTACCAAGGTGTGGTGCCGACCTTCTCTGTAGAGGATATTTTTCACAATCCCATGCAGTACTTTTTTTGGCCTTTTTGCTTAAACAGGACCATTTACAGTTAGTGGCCATGGGGATGAAATGATATTTTAAATTTAAAGGGCGAGGTTGTCAGTTGCAGGCATCCATGTTTGCAGACGAAGCCTTGTGACTGTACTTACCTTCATGCAGTAAACAGATGGCTTGGTTAAGAACTGACTGACAACTTAGACTCTTTAAACAGGCTCCCTAGCACAGCTGGTTCTTGTTCTTCTTGTGTTTTTCTCACTTTCAATACCACTTTATAAGGGAATATATAGATTAGATCAAGGGATAATGTTTTCTGCCATTTCCCATAAACTGGAAGTTGGGGGCAGGAGAAGTAAAATTCTGCCCTGGAATCCTTCACCAGTTTTTACATATTTGAACAGATGAAAATTTGACTTTTTTACATCAGAAAGACCAGAATGGGGTTGAATTTTGTTTGTGAAAACTTTTCCCTGTGCTTCCAGTGGGGAAGCAATGAAAATGCCCAGGCAGAGGAACAGTGCCCTCCCATAGTATGAATTTTATTTTTCTATTTGAAAAAGTTGATATTTGCCCTATATGAAGCTTTACAACATACTTAAATGTTGAAAGGTATGAACTTAGATTGCTAGACTGCTTCATTACTGTTCTACTTTGTGCTTGGTTTATAACAAGCCTGTTTTTAAAATGTTTTGGATCTTCCTAGAGGAACAAAGTCTGCTTAGTCAGGTACTGCCATTCCTATGATGAGTATCAAACTTAAGCCTCTCTATAGAGGTGCAATGGAGGCTACTGCCTGGGCAAGGCTGATAAGGTGAGTATGAAAAGTGTCCATCCTCAGTCTTTCTCATGACAACTCCTCTCAAGCTGGGTTTTTATCATCACAGAGAAAGCAGTTCAGACTCTGCACATGCATTTAATAAGATTAGCACATATAGTAACTGTTTTGAAGAACAGCAAGGCAGTAAAAGCCAGAATCGATTTAAGAAAATAGTCATTAATGGCAGTATTCTATAAAGCACGCAGAAATATTGTAGTCCAAGTGCCAGTTACAGGCTGTGTCCTTCAGTCATTCATTCTGGGGAACTGGTATTTTCTGTCAGCCACCGCGGCTAATGAATAAGGAACGGATCAGGACGGAGACTGAGGAAGTCAAGACGCGATGTGTTACAAAGGGCATGAGCAGGCACCACAGCTTGCTGTCAGAAGCAGCCATTTGGTAAATAAATTATGTAGCTGTTGCACAGTACCTTAGAACTGCGGATGCTTCAGGGCAGGTTGGCATCTAACATATCAGAAATGTTTATAGTACCTGTATCTCAGTTTTGGGGCTGCCAAAGTCACTGCTGAATTCATGGGAGAATCATTTAAGAATATACAGGCGCAAGGAGAGCTGGGCCCAGCCCTGCCTGAAATTGTTCGGGCTCTTTCCATTAACTTATCTGAATCTGTCCAATAAAGAGAACAGACATTTATTTGAACTGCATCAGTACAGGATTGGAGGCTTCATAACAGCAAACTCAAGATTACTTCTCTGGGGAAGACAGTTCATGTTGCATGCCTACATGGTATAATTCATTCGTTCATTGGCTCCTCCTGCAATAGCAGACAGCACAGACAGCAGGAAATTTTTATCATGGCTGTTTTTCCTCCTCCTCATAGAGCCCCATTCCTGCCGTTTCCAGAGCTCTTCTGCCACTGTTTAACATTTCATTGGCAAGCACAGCAGAGAGTGTGTGAGCTGCTGTCCCGCCTTCCCTCTCCTTGCTAAAATGGCTTTTTAAAATAAACAACTGTCTAAACGATTTGCTTTGGCAAGAGGATGAATTCAGTGGAAAGTTTGGCAGAGGAAACAGAACTGGCACTGAGCTTGTGGACCTGTTATATCATGGAGCCTGGGGGCCCTTACGCTGTGGAAATGAATTTTTTAATGAAAAAAAAGAGATACCATCCTGTATTACAGTGGAAACCTGCTGAAACACAGTTTTCCATCTTGCTTTTGCCCATGTCATCTGTCCCCAGATGACTTCAGGAATAAGCAAGTTTCAGCCCTTGTTCTGCAATGTTACAGCACGTCACAAAATTCTGGGAAGTGTTTTGCGTGCATGAGGACAGATTTCACCATCGTGCACGAGCGCAGGTACTGTTCGGCAGGGAATCTGCCCATGGAGCAGTCAAGTAATTCTACAGGATGACACAAATCCTGTGGCAGAGAGCAGAAGAGAGGGCTGGGGTTCAGAGCACCTCAGTCTGTGTCGCACTGCCTCTGATGCCCTGAGCAAGGAAGGCAGTGTGGTTTTAGCCACTGTGGGCAGGTGGGAGCCTAGGCTTCATACCAGGTTTGGGGAGGCTGTCTCCCGCAGCTCACTGCCCCTTGTCCCAGCACTGGTGCTTTGAAAAAGCACACATGATCACAGAACCAGAGCTACTGGGAAATAGAAGAAGTAATAAAACCAGAGGGGTCCGTTGCAGTTTAAACAGTGAAGAGACAGCATGCCTGTCTTTACAGAAGTGCATTGCATTGATGTAGTGCCCTACAGATGCGAACAACTGATTTTTTGCCGTTTCCTGTATCAGATTAGTGGGGCAACACTTTTTGTTCTGTAACGAATGGAGAAAGGAAGGCTCAGAGAGGGAGCATGAGTTCCCAAGCCGCATCATGAGCAGAGTTGGCAGCAGAGGCTGGATCTCCTGACTTGCCTTCCTCTGCTCAGCCAGCTTTTTTCCAGAGGGGGTAGAGAAAGAAGGAAAATGTTTACTTAAGTGAACTGCAGATTTCTCTTTTGTAGTTATTTTAGTACATCTAGTACACAGATTTTTGCTTTTCATTTTTCATTGCTTTACAGTAAGTGATTGTGACCTACTAAGCCATGTTACAGGGCACCAAAGACAGGCTGTTCTCAGCCTCCTCCTCCCTGCTGCTTAGAGACTACACCTTATACTCGTGAGTGTCTCTGGAAAGCTCCCAGGCTGCTGGGTCTTTCCAGCACAGCAATGTTGTTCCTCCACTGAGTGGCGGTGGGGAGGCAGTGGCAAAAGCCCCTCTACCATTATGACAGGAACTAGCTGGTGCTGGTAACTGGGTGACAGGCCATGTGCAGAACATTTGCAGACACCACCACCCTCTGATGGAGAATTCCATGTATGTTCGAGCCAAGACCCGCAGGCAAGGACCCCTTGCTTTTCAACTCTCAGCCTCCCTAAGAGACTAGGAAACCCCTATGGGCATTCATGGGCTCAAACCAGCTCACTTCCTCTGTGCCCCCTCACTCACCTTTGCTGTGCACAGAGGATGGAGCTGGTGCATTGCTAGGTACAACAGCCATCTCCTGTGGGCTGCCCCTGGACTCCAGGCTTCACAGGAGGTGGAAAAGACTTCCTTCTAGCTGGCAGCTCTAGTCACTGCTGATAATTTGTGCCTCATTCTCAATTTTCACAGGAGTTAACCAGAAGTTAAGTGGGAAGAGATTCCAGGTAGCACATGTCCTGTGAGCAATGAGCTTCAGGAGCTCTACGTGCTCAAGCAGCAGTGGCAATGCCTGTGCTGAAGTCTTTGTCACTCCTGCTCCCCTGGCTGATTGGCATGCTGGAGCAGGCAAGCCAAGAAAATACAGCGCATGGAGATGCTTTATCTCCCTCTGCAGTATTCACAACCTGTATTCTCTGCTGAAGAGCTGGTGCTGGTCAGCGTGGATTGCTGTGAGACTGCTGCATTTTCCTAATATTCACGCAGACTGTGTGTACATTATATACAGAGAAAACATATATATACAGAGGGGAGTGGGTAGAGGGAGTAGGTGTGCATACTTGTATAATATGTCTTCAGAGGTTTCAGAGAAAAGGATTTAAAACAGAAAAGTAATCTGTTGCTGTTTCCGTACTCCGAAGTCCCTCTATGACTTGCTGCTGTAGTGCTTCCTTCAACTCCTGCCATGTTTGGTAGCTCAAAGCAACTTGCATTTCTTCCAACACTTTTTTTTTTTTTTTTTTTTCAGATACTTTGGGTTTCTTTGTCTGTCTCTGGCTGAGAACCCAGCCTTTTTAAAGAAAAAAGAAGCTATTGCTTCAAACTGCTTTGTGGGCCTGGCAAGGAAAGCAGAGGAGGGCAGATGCTGAATGTCTCAGGCTGTGCCAAAAGGAAGCTGCTTTCCTTGGAGACTTCTTCCCCCTGCAGTTGACTGGGAGATATTGTTTATGCTTCACCTGGTACAGGGCCAGAGGGGTTTATAAGACCTGCTTCCAAACTAATTTTGTACTTGGGATTGGAGCCTGAACTGTTCTGTCTTTTCCATTCTGCACGAGCACCCACCTAAGGAAAGGGAAGCAGGGCTGTGTTAGTATGAGCTGAATACACGCACAAGAGAGTTTGAAGGCAATCCATAGCCTGGGAGAGTCTGGGTTTGGTTTGGTAAATGTTGAGGTCTGTAACGATGCTCTGCTGCTTAGTGGTGGTGTGTTAAAGCGCAAGCAGGGAATGCTAGGGGAGCTGTGCATCAGGGCACCAGTGCCATCAGGAATGTGTTGCTGGTGCTGCCTATTGCAATACAGAGGTGTGTGAGTGAAGGCGGTTGGACAATGATACAGCTTTTGGATGTGTACACTTATATAGGACTTAGTGGACCTGTGCATACATGCTGTTGACAGACTATATGTGCGTGCATTTGAGTGCGTGTGAGAGAGCAAAGAGTACAACTACTGCAGGACTGATGTCCAAGAGCCAGGGGTTGCTGCGAATTTACCATATCCCAATCAGGACTGCCCTGTGACTGAAGTCCTGCCAGTTGGCTGCCTCCACATGCATCCTGCAGCCTCAACATTTGCGTTTTAAAATAAAAGCCATTTGTGATGTATTTGCTCTCTTTTAAGTCTGCCCGGGAGCCCTGGCTGCTTTCCTTGCCCCTCTCTCATGCCATGTCTGTTCATAGTCTCCTCTCTCCCAGGCAACACCCTGACTCAGAGGACTCCAGAGTGATGGATGACATAGCAAAAGGCTCCTGAGAGGACAGAATGTAATGTTCTTGCAAAACCCGCTCTAACTCCAGCCATTTTAAAAGTGGATTTGAGGGCAAGGTGGAAGGGGAAAGGATGGGCTAAAACTACTTATTTGGTAGTTAGGATGGACTAAAACTACTTGTTTCCCCAGCAAGCTCACTGTCTTCCGTGCCCCCACTGTCCCACAGCTGCAGCTGAGATGTGGCCAGATGATCGTCTTCTGAAATTACTCCATCACCCTCAGGGACTGAACATGTTTTTTTTTGTATAAGTGGACAGCTAGTGCTCTCCAGCACCGTTGCCCCATGTTGCCCAAAGGATATCCAGGAGAGCAGATTCTTCAGGGACAGAGGCACCTGCCTTAAGGAGAGGCACTTCTGTTGCCGAGGGGGTAGTTTCTGCTCTCACCACGTGAATGCTCAAAGGGTATTGAATTACATGTGTGGTTACTCATAAGCTTTCCTTGCTGTCTTCACCAAACTGCCTGCCTAATTATTGCTCTTGTGTTTTCTGCCCCCTTGACAGTATGCCAAGGCACTGAAGCATTTTGGAGAGTGTGAGGGCAAGATGCAGCCAGATGAATTTTTTGGCATCTTCGACACTTTCTTACAGTCATTTGCAGAGGCCAAGCAAGATCTGGAGAATATGAGGAAGAAAAAGGAAGAAGAGGAGCGCAGGGCACGCATGGAGGCCATGGTGAGGACCTGGGCACAGGAAGGTGTTTCCTTCCATCACCTTTTCATGTCTTGAGAGAAAGGTTGAGAGAGCCAATTCCAATGCTCATGTCCTGTCACTGTCACTGTTTTATGTCCTTCTCCCTGCCATCTCTCTTTGGGATCATTCTCTTCACAAATGTCATAATTTTTCCTGCTGGCTGTCCTGTCTGCTCTCAAGGGCATACTGTTTGGCTCTAAATTACCCTCTTTTAATTTGAGATACCAAATCTAGCCCTGCCTGTTCTGGTGGTTCTGCCCCTGCCGAGTGCCAGACTATCCTGCTTTTGGGCTGCAGGCTCCGTGCAAAAGCTCGGGGAGCCAGGTCTCCCACGGTCCTGCCAGCTGGTCAGCTTCCACTCAGACTCCATCATCACCTGCTGCGTGCCTGTCTCCTGACAGCGTACAGTGACACAGCGAATGCCCTGGCACCTGCTGCAGCCCACACTGGTAGTATTTCTCTCTGGCCAGCCTTAATGCCTTGACTACTGGGGCCGTGTCTGGCCTTGACAGGGCAAGAGAGCTTTTGTGCATGGGTGATTTTGCCGCTGGGAGACAGACGTGTGTGTCCCCAGGGGTTCGTGTGACTCATCTCCCCCTCTAACCTCAGCCTTTCCTGAGGCCTGAGAATGGCTCAGCAGTCCCCTGCCTCCTTCCCTCCTGCCAGCGCTTTAATCCTGGCTGCCGCCACGGCTCCAGGCCTCGCTGCGGAGAGTTGCTGCTTTAAATGTTGGACAGCTTTGCTGTCGGACACAGGGATAAAATGCCAGGACTTAGGCTCATGTTTCCTCTCACCCAGCCTGGAAAGTGTAGGAGCCCACTGTTAAAGCACTAGGATGGTTTTGTAGGTCTAATACACCGTGAGAGAGATTGCAGTTTGCTTATGAAAAGAGTCTTCCTGCAATGTGGGGCTAGCACGCAGAGGGAGCGACCTCCTTCATGACAGCCTCATCCATCCCTTGCCATTTCCAACTAATCTGGGAGCTAAGCAGTGGAGGGGCATAACTGAGCTCCCTGGAGCTACCCTAGGGAGACCAAAGGCATCACGTTGACAGGTGGACCTATCCAATGATTTGTAAAATCAGCAGTTCTGTTTCATTGCTCTTCGTGTTTATAACTAGTTTTCTTTCCAGAGTCAAGGCAATGTGCTGCCTTCTTCCCATCACTGCAACACGCTGCCTCCATCCAAACATGAGCTGCTTGGTGGATAGGGTTTCTGCGGGTGTTTTGATATCTCACACAATTTTCATTCTCCAGTATGTTTGTTTAGCTTGGGGCTTTCTGGGATTTTTCCTTTCTTCTTTTCCTCCTTCTGCAGGACTGCAGCCTTTCTGCCTTGTCAATTTAGCTAGCTATGCCCCAAGCGCAAAGCTGTTTGTGACCATACTAGTGACTGTGATTTGTATAGACGCATCCAAACTAACCTTAAACTCACTATGTTAGGTACTGTCAGCATAGTAGGTGCTGCCACACTAAGGTCACTGCAAGCCTGGTCCCAGAAGCTAGGTAACTACCTATGCCAGCATCACTTGTGGAGTGTCATTTGGCAGAGCTACTTTGCTGGCACTATTCTACTGTAATATTAGTGCAAAACAGCAGCAGCACAGACAGATCCTGTGAGTCCTCTTTGCTCCAGGGTGGTAGTGCTTCATGAGGCAAGCGTACAATGTTCCTCATTCCTCACGTCTCCTGCTCCCTGCTTGCCTGTGCAGAAGGAGGGAAGACCAATATGGTCGCATCTTGCTCTTGGCACAGGTGATGGCCTTGTGGTTAAAAGCTCCTGATCTCTTTTTTTGCCATAAACTGTACTGGCACATCTTAGCTGCTTCTTGACAGTGTACCTAGTGATCTGATATCTCGGTTAGCTAATCCTAAAGCTCTGTGTCTTTCTCCACAGCTAAAAGAGCAGAGGGAAAAAGAGAGGCGGCAAAAGAAAGCGAAAGCTGGAAGCATCTCTGAAGAGAGTGGGGAGTTTGATGACCTGGTATCAGCATTAAGGTCGGGTGAAGTCTTTGACAAAGACTTATCCAAGCTCAAGCGTAACCGAAAGCGTTCGGGGAACCAAGGCTTAGAGACAAGCCGTGAGCGGGTGGTGACAAAGCTAAATTATTAATTACAAGAGGAAGAAAAATAATCAACCAAAAGAAGGTGATGAAAAAGTGCAAAACAAGGAAGATGAATGTGTGCGATGGCGCCTGGCTGACAGCTGCCCCAAAGGATTTCTTTGGTCTGTGGCTAGAGACGTTACCTTTCCATGATCAGCTTTCCCCTCATCCCTCTTCTGTGCTCCTAATTTGAACCATTATAAAAGTGCCTTTGTAGAGCCAGCAGAGCCTGTGACTGGGCCATGCAGAGCTGGCAGATTTGCTTCTGGGAGTTTATTGTGTCATCAAAGGCCTCATGGTGATAACAGAAAGTACTTGGGCCTTGCAGGCTGCCTCACAGCTGGAAAAAGATTATTTTCTGTGTGCCAAAGTAAAAACTGGTCATGATGTCCATCTTGCTGATAACAAGCAAGACTAATTTCAGAGCAGCTCTGTAAACATCTGTCTCTTCTTCAAGATCTAGACTAGCCTTCAGGGGCTTGTCAAGATGTGGTTCTCAAGGTTTCCAATTCCCTTCCAGAATTGGATTTTATAAGCCATTGATTAGCACCTGATAAATGCTTTTGATCTAATGTTCTGTATAGCATTTTTGTGTGGCCTACACTGTCCAAAGCAAGTGATGCCCAGAAGGAAGTAATCAGGTTCTGGAACAAATTGAAATTCAAGCATCAGGATCAACATAAAATACTTTGCAAAAGTCTTTTGGATTCTGCTTTTCTAGAAGCAGTTTTCTGGAATTTGTTGATGATTGAGCCTTGAAGCTATGAAATGCATCTTCTGGGAAAGAAGCTCTGGCTTTTCTTTAGAAAACTAAGCCACTGCCAGGTTGGTGACTCTCAAGCCTGTTGTCATTGCTGGAGGGTGGGAGGGAAACAGCAGAACATTTCTTACCTGTTTGTGCAAGATTTCTTAGTGCAGGCCAATGGAAATTGGGAGCTCCCCAGTATCATCGGCAGGTCACAAGTAGCACAAAGCAAACAGGGTCACTGGCTGCAAGAAATGAGATTTCTTTTCCACTTGATGCTAGCTGTGATTGCTATTGGCATGAACTGATCTTTCTGTCTAACAGGCTGACCTTCACTGCACACACCCCACTCCTACCTAGGAGAATCACATAATTCAGTAAGATATGAATGGTGTCAAAGGAGAGCCTTGGAGTCCACAGCCTTTTCCATTTTGAAGGGATCACTTGGGATGAACCAACAGAGGGTCCCATAATGAAACTGTCCAGGAGGACACAGAACTGTGCATGCCAAGCAGGCTTTGGAGATGGGTTAACTCATAAGAAAAAAAAAAAAAAGTATTTAAGCTACAGGTATGAAGTACACAGCGAAAAAGCAAAGAACCCCAAGAAGAGGCCTGACTTCTGAATTCTGTATGTCTTCATGGCTCTAGGAAAGGGATTGGATTGTGTGGGCTGTCATGGGCTATTATTTTTTTTTTTAATCTTGTCTTCCTTTTTTTACTATCTTCCCTGGAGAAGGAAAAGAGGAAAAGAAAGAATGGTGATGGATTCTTCCTCCTAGACAGGAAGAAAAGAAAGAACATTTGAGAAGAGGGACCCACCTTCTACAAACTATGCATCAATAGTCAACAGCACAAAATGTCAAGGAATTCCAGGGAAGCGAAAAAAGCTCTATTTGTCACTTTAATCATTTGGTTTGATTTTTCTCTGAATGTCACCGAGTCTGCAGACCAGAACTTCCTCTGCCATGCACGCTGCCTGATCAGTATTACACACTACAGATACTGGAGAAGCAAACTGTGGTGGTTTTCTGAACACTTTGAGAGTAAAATAATTACGAAAACTATGGAAAGAAGCAAAAAAGTCAGAATTGTTAAACTCTAATGTTTCATTGTTTACTGAATTTCGAGTCTCCCACCCCAGAACTTCCCTATTTACGACATTCCAGACTGCCGCGCCTCTGTATAATACTCATCGTAAAGAGCTGGTATCTTACAAGAGCTGGGTGCATTCTCCTCCCTTACTATCCTACTCCCCTTCTGGGATTAGCTATTAACAGCAATGCCCATTGCAGCGGACACAAGCACCTTGTAGAAGAAAGACTGTATTTCATAAAGGTTTTTGAAAGTTTAAGAAAAACTCACTTTTTTAAGCATTTTTATTTTAAATTACAAAATGGATTTTTAGAAATGTTTCTTGTAAATTATATTAACAAGCTCCTTGCTGCTCCCTGAAGTAGACATGCTATATCCCAGCCCTTTTTTTTTGTCTTGTTTTAAAGCATGCCATATAACCTGTGCCATGTAAGCCATATGAGAGGTGGTAATATGTGCCAAATTGGTATACAGTTGAGTTTAGATTTGGATAATCCCTGAATTCCAAAGATGATGCTTTTATGGATTAGAACATTGTAGTTTTTTTCCCCTCTTTGTTCTCCCTGGGTTTAGGACTCACCCAGAAATTCAGGTGTAGTGCCCAGGTCAGCCCTGGTGCAAGACGATGTGACTCATGGCTCTGTCCAACTTACGGCTGCTTGCTTGCTCCCCAGGTACTTGTTTGATAAGGCAGACTGTCAGCATGGCACTGCTGTCAGAGAAGAAACACCTCAGGGCAAAACCCTTAAATATAAATACAGCATTCCCCCTGCCCCGGTATTTGTCAAACCAGGTTTGTGCTGTGCTTTTTGAAACTGAAGTCACTTTGCCAGGCCACAAATGTAGCAAAAGCAGAGAGAGTGATAAGCCCTCTGTCCATTTGTGTACACAGTTCAACCCCAATTTAAAGAGATCCTGTATGGTGGTACACAGTGCTCTGGCCACACTGACAGTCAAAAAAAGCTGCTGGAGTTTTGCCACCTTCTTGACTCATACACAAATAATGAGAGATTGTGCAACTCCTGTAAATCAGCGGTGGGATACTTACTGGGTTGGACAGAAAGCTTGGAGTCATGCCCCTGATTCATTACAGCTCAACTTTTTCAGCATTCAGGTGCCCCAGACTCCTGTTTTGAATCTTTGATGGTGGCTAAAAGTTTTGTTCAGCATGCTGGACAGTCCTCCCTGGCTCTTGACTCCCTGGTGAATGTCCATAAAGAGGGTTTTGGAAAAGCTCAGTTACACACTGAGGCAAGGAGTGATTTCATATAAGTGGTGACAAGCGGAGAGGCCCATTAATAGGTCTACTGTATGAGATGAGGCTGGCTACAGAGAAGATGAGGATAAAAGTTGACTCTGCCCTAGGGCCTGGTGTCAGATTCTTGCTGAAGCCAACTTTGTCCTTGCTTCTCATCTTTTGGGTACTGTGAGTGCATCTATGCTCTGTTCTTCATCAGCAGTTGTGGTAGACTTGTTGAGCACTGAAGGAGAAAGGAAAATCTTATTTCTTGTCCTCTAGCGCTAGCAGAGCCTGAGCAGGCTCTGAGGACTGAGACTGAGCAAGCAGTTGTGAAGTATAACACTGAGGTGTAACCTCCTTGTCACACTGAGAGCTGGAGAAGAGCTAGGGTCTGCTGTTGTCCTTGCACCTGTGCCTAGCACCAGCATTTAAAGTGAAATCACTCTGTCTTTGGAAATAAGTGGAGGAAGAGGAGATGTGAGAAAGAGGGTATAATCGAGGGCTTGTTCTACTTCCTGAAGAAATGTAGTCATTGCTAACTTTATGATGAAGTTCTTCACACCTAGAAGAGGAGGTACTTTCTAACTCTCCAGACTTTGTCCCTAGAGGTCTAGTGCTCACTTACCTCTGTGTCTCTGCGTTGTTCTTAAGCAGGTTGCATTAGGATGATCCAAGAAAAGACTGAAGAACTCTCTCCCCCTCCCACTCCCTTTGGTCTGGGTCACTCTTCTAAGTTGGTCATAAGTCTCTGGAAATGCTACAAGGTAAAGTGACTTCAGGGCAGCAAGGCCCTTCCATGCCCTGCAGCACAGCTATCATTTGGGCACCGGTTCCCTATGAGAGCAGAAGTAGGACTAGCGTTCAGGGGTGAGAGACTCCCCACTAGGGAGTACACCTGTGCATCCTTCAGAAGCATTCCTGTAATGTGTTCGCAATGTCTGAGGAAGGGAAAGGAATCGCAAGGGGCCCTCGTGGGAGACTGTGGGGCAGGTGTTTCCGTAATGGTCAGCCCCACTGGCTGAATCTTTCCTCTTCTTTAGGAAAGCTCACACTCTGAGCTGGGTTGCATGGGAGAAGCTTGTGTCAGGAGTTTCCATGAGGGGAAAGGAGATCAGTTGTACAGTTGATGATGTACATGATATATGCAGTTTCGTTTCTGGGTTGGTTGTTTTGGGTTTTTTTTGTTTGTTTGTTTGTTTGGGGGTTAAATGATTTTTTTTAAAAAAAGGTTTTAGGAATCTCTAAGGGGAACCTGTAAATCTGACACCTCTATTTATTTTGCCTTATTTTAGTTTGCTATGTTTGTATGTACACTGCATTATAGCAAAGACTATTGAGACCGTGCCAGGGCATTACACCAGCTAGACAGCTGGCTTGGCTATTGTGCAGCAAGCTGAGTTAGGCAAGGGGATGCTTGTGAGCAGTCTTAGTGTGGGAAGGGAGGGAAGAAAGAAACTTTCCTTTTGCTTTTGTCATAATCACACTGCCCCTGGTGATGCTGGTTCTGGGAAAGCATGCATTTTAAAGCATGTGGTGAATGGATGCAGGGTGGTTATTTTAGAACACTTCCTATAAAACCCGTTTATTTCTGAAAATTAATCACAGTGAGAAGATTGAGAAGAGTTAAGCTGCACAGTTGCTCACTCAAACTTCACCCTTCCACACAAATTCTTTCCATAATGCCAGAGAAGCTTAGATAAGTAGGCAAAAGTGGTTCATGCCCTGTAACTTCTCACCAGAGATAACACACTGGTGAGACAAACTGGGACAGTTCTCCTTCCTCAGAGTTAATATTCCTTACTATCTTCAAGGCCAAGGAAGAAGGATTTCCTCTACTTCCCCTCTCTCCTTCTGCACCCCACCTCCCCAGATTATCCAGGATAAACGAAATCTTTCTACTGGTTGGTTTTCTACCCGTGGAGTCTATAGCAATAACCAGGTGTTTGAGGCCATGGCTCCTTGGATTCTGTACTCAACATAGGAGTTTTCTGGTTGCCTACCATCCAAACAAGTAGCCTCCATTGGCCATTCTTAGCCTCTGTTATCAAAGGTTGAAGAGGCCCACCTGGGTAAAACAATTTAGCCAACTGAAAATATAGAATTTATATATGGGTGTGTATATATATATATATATATATATAAAAGCTATCTACTACTCTAAGTAGTAGTTTTGATGACCAGTATCCCCTGAAGTTGACCAGATTTTGCTCACTGTGCCGGTTGAGAAGGATGCCATTAGTCTAGCATGGTGTTTTGGCACCTCATTTCATAAGAGAGTCTGGATGCTTCTCAACCAGAGTCTTCTGTTACAGGTGGTAATGTAGAATAGATCCACTGTAACCAGTACAAGTTCCTCTGGGTTTACACCACCGTAATTCAAAGCAGCATCTGGATCAAAACTCTTCTTTAGGCAGTTTTGTCTGTTTACAAGATGTTCCACAGTGCTCATGAAGGGCTTGGTCCTTTCAGCTGTCCATCACTAGGAGCTCTCACCCAAGTGATCTAGAAAAGCCTCTATGACAAGCCATTTTCCCCCCTTCATGCTTGCACTTAAACAGGCTCTTTAAAAACCTTTGCAATTTTTAGAATTGTAAGGGGATGTCAGGTACCTGAGCTGCTCTGTGCTCAACACCTCCCTTCCAAACCATCCCCATCTTCAGACATTCTCGTCCCCTGCAAGCCTGCTCAGCTTGAAACTCGCAGGTCACTTTGGGAGGTGCCCCTCCCTGCCGAGCTAGAAAGTACAGTGCTGCTTAGTGAAGTGGGAGGTTGTGTGCTGCTGTAATGCCTTGGTGTATCCTCATTTCTTAGTCAGTTTAAGACTATAAGTGAATTAAATGTACAAATCCTGTAGTGTCGTTTTTATCTGTATCTTTTTATAAGAATATACTGTAATACTAAAAAACAAAAG
This sequence comes from Pandion haliaetus, assembly GCA_013401275.1. Lineage (NCBI taxonomy): Eukaryota > Metazoa > Chordata > Aves > Accipitriformes > Pandionidae > Pandion > Pandion haliaetus. The sequence goes on along the minus strand of VYZV01017665.1, from coordinate 30,378 downwards.
CAAAAAAAATTAAAGATATATTGCCCCCACTGCGTCTCAGTAAATTTCTTTGTAGTTGCATTTTCTGTGCATTTTGCTGGAAAGTCTTAAGGTGAGTTGGAGTCTGGGTGCACTTTTTCACTAAGCTCTGGATCTTTCTCTTTGGTCAAGAGCATGCAGCTCTTCAGGTGACACAGTCACTGCAGAGCTGGTGAGAAACTTCACAGGTTGTTCTGGGGGAACAAGCAACACGATGGAACACAAGCACATCCTGCCCACATCTTGCAATGGTAAGGAGCTAATCGTGGAGCCACCACGTTACCACATCCAAGGGTCCTCTTAAAAAGACCATGAGGAATGCACTCTTTCATTGCTCGTTCAGAACAACATAGTGAACACAGGAGTTCACTTAAAGAAAAAAAAAAATGAAGACAGGCCTGCTACCTAAGAGTTCATAATCCATGTCTGGACATTACTAGTCCAAGAGAGGAAGGGAGTGCAGGGCTGCAGCACTGGCTGTGAGCTCGCTTATTTAACTGAGCAACACCCTGACAGCAAGGGCATGACTCGGACAAGGAGGGGGCAGGAAAGGATTGTTTCAAAGGAAGGAGTTAAATAAGGCCAGCTGAAAAGAAGCCAGGAAAGCCAACATCAGGAGAGAAGCCTTCAGGGATGTGGGAGGGGACATGGGAGAGAAGTTAGACACAGAACAGCAGGGCAAGCAGGAGGCACACAAGGGCTAGGGCTAATTTGTGGCTGAATCCAGCAACATGTGGAGGAATTCCTTGGAGCTCAGGGGCAGAACCTTGTTTTCATCTTGGACACAATGTGTGCAGCTGTTTCATTTACACATGGATCTCCCTAACAGAAATAGCCTGCTGACAAAATTCATCCTTAAGCCACAACTTTTCATGTTTATCTTCAGCCCACCAAAGGGCAATGTTTTAACCATGAGCTCCTGAGAAGCTCATGCCTAACTTCGAGTGGGAGCCTTCCTGGCTCTGCAGCACATTCCTACAGTACATGGGTTCCCAGGGACCCCAAATAAAGTCCCAGCTGCTAGTTCTGGCTCTCAGGTGGGAAGGGCCATGGAAAGGAGCAAAAGTAATCAGGGGATAATTGCTTGCACAGGCTGAGGACCATCAGGCAGCAGATGGGAGTCTGAGTGCTGTGCTCGAAGTTTCTCTGTTCTGATCTATTTGGTTCAGACTTTGCTAAAAGTCTGGCTATGAGGTTCTTGCTTTACAGATGCAAGGGCAGAGGCAAAAGGATGTTTCTGAAATCCATGTATTGCATGAGTGGCAGAGGCAGGATGAAAATGCAGGGACCTCCCTGCCTTCTTTAGCAGCTGGGTTTTAGTAGAGGAGGCCAAACCATTGCTTTCCTCTTGTTAAAGGTGAAACCCAGTGGTATTTGCATTCTGCCTGCTTTGAACAACCAGGGAGGTGTCCTGCCTGAATTCTAACAAGAAGATTTTTCTTTCTTTGATATTTTCACTGGGGTTGGAGCACACAGTGAGGGACTGGTGTTCTGCCTGCATGATGGGTCCAGCACAGAAGCCTCCTTCCATCTTCCCATGACATCTTCCCTGTGGCCATGGACCTCCCTGTCCTTGTCGTTGCTTTACAGAAGCAAGGTAAGTGCCTCATGGCTTTTTTTGAGCAAAACTGGTGTTGGGGTTTAGTTGCCCTGAATGACTAGGAGTGAGAAAGAGGGTAAGAAGAGCTCTTTGCTCTTGCTGGAAAGGGCTGAGGATCTATTATTCATTGGTTTTCCCTTTCTTTAACCTTTGGCTTCTGTTTAAACATAGATTACTTTTATCTCTGCCATAGCAGACATGGAGCTTTCTGAGAAAAATCTGCTTGGCCCTTTGGGAACAGATTTGTATTGCTAGGAAACAAAATAATTAAAGATTCCCCCCCCCCTCCCCCGCCCCAGCACAAAACTTTGGTTTTCAACATTGTTGTGCTAGATTCTGTTTGTTTGTTTGATGTTTCTGTAGCTAATGGGCTTCTTGCTGTTTTCTCTGAGACATAGTTGCTGTTTATCTCTACTTTGGTCAGACTCTCATCAGGAGGTACAGTCCTTTCTTTCCTTTCGTTTTTTTTCTTCTAACAGCCCTCATCCCCCCCAGTCTCAGCACAGATTGCTTAGGGGAGGTGAGAGTGATGCTGCTTGTGGAGCCATGTAACTCTGCTAAAATGTTGCTTTTTATCCATTTTTGGAAATCTGCTGGTCTGTACAAGCACCGACATGGCAGCCTGAATTTTCATATAAGATAGTGATGTAAAGATGCATTAAGGAAGCAAAATACCTTGCTCACATGTGTTTTGATGAGGGAATGAAGCAGAGGAGGAATAAACCGGGGCAGGACATCAGTTTGGGGTACCTGGTTTTAATATTTTTATTTCCTGCCAAGCTATGTTTCTGCTGGTTTTTTGGTTTGTTTGTTTGTTTTTTTTTTTCTTTTTTACAAAAACCAGTAAATTGTCTTTGAAATGAAACGCAATTACAATTCTTCCAAAGGGTTAACCTTTGCTTTTTAAGGATCAGTATTTGTCCTCCTAAAGCTGAGCTCCCCTCTTCCTTCCTATCCTTAATTAATGAGAAGGAGCTGTCTGGCTAATAAAAACCTTTCCAGCCATGATCAAAGCATGAAAAATGACACGAATGTATTGAGGAGTTCCAGCTCATTTACTGCCTCTGGGCTGGATGCTGGCTGGGGCTGAGATGGGGACCTCTGGGCTGCAGGTGGGAGTGGGAGCTGCAGGCAGCTCCCAGTGCATGGGCTAAGGAAACCAGCTGTGGGATGGGAATGTTCCTGGGGTTTCCCATTGTGTGTGGTTACTTAGGGCAAGGAAAGGGGTGCCAGGCATCCCATAGCAGCTGGCCTGCCTAGGGGAATGGGGCACCTCAATGTCCAGTCTCATCCCCAGCCTCTGCAGTCCCTCTTTCAGGTGAGCTGTTGCCAGCTCTATTGACCAGGGCTGCCCTATGTCTCTGCAGGGCTTCAGGTCAGAAGATGCTTGGTTAAATATGAATCATTTGCTGGCATATGCCCTCATTTGTATGCTCCACCTACCAGTCTCTTCCTAGAGATACCATGTCCAGGTAGCTACTAGTATCTGTAGACTCCCTTCTTTTTTTGCTTTTTTCTTTCTTTTTAAATGGTGGAATTTAAAATGAGCAATTAATTGTGCTGCTGCCCCTCTCCCTCCAAGCCAACGTTTCTTCCCACTTGTCTTGAAGCCATCTTTGTGTGAGTTGCAGGGTTTGCAGTGAGCTGGAAGCTTGCCATGAGAGAGCTGCTGCGTCTTTCCTACTGTGACAGCACTGGACCCTGAGGGTCCAGAGGGGTCTGAAATGCTGTGATTAATTTAATGTGGGAACCCAGGAAGCATTCTTTGCCCACCTTGTTTTAGATGAGCGGCACAACAGTGTTGAGCCAATTCCTTGCAGTACTCGTGAAAGGAGAACATGTCTCTAATTACATCAGCTAAAAAAATAACCAGAAAATGGGGGGAGGTGAGGGGGTGGATCAGCAAAAAATACTTCATAATTCATTGCACAGTGTGAGATGTGAAAAAAGGCTTTTGTCTGGCTGAAATGTCTATGACCAATAGTAGTTGGATCTGTTATGTTATAGCATGACCTTTGCCATCCTCTCCCTTCATAGAGATACAACGGAAATGGCTATTCAGGGCAGTTTCACCAACTGCTAACCAGGGAAAACACAAGAAGTCATGCAGAAGCTGCAGGGATCTGGGGACCAGAGCTCACATTAGCCCTGGACACCCCTCCCCATGGGGCAGACAGGGAGGCGAGTGTGTTGTGAACTACGTGATATTGCTGCCTGTCCCTGTGGAGAGGAGGCCTCCCTTCTCCCCGTGTTCCTTGCAGAGGTTTTAAAAGATTGGGGGTGGGCGGTGGAACTGTGATTGTCAGATTTCTTGAAATAATAGTCTTGTGCCTGAAGGACCTGGGAGACAGGGATAGTCACTACTTGTCTGTTTGTAAGTAAAGATCTGCCTTGCCAGTGGGTCTGCAGGGGGGCAAAGCTTGTGTCTTATCATCCTCTAAAATATCAGGAGTATTGTAAAAATTGCCTTGGACACCCCATGAGAGACTACCTGAGTACTTGCTTGTGGTGAAACCATAGCTCATGCTCTGATTATCATACCCTGCCAGTGTTTTGCACTTTGTGGTTCCTGGAAAGACGGTGGTCTGTAAAGGTATCAGAAGGTGGTCTGTGGACAGTGGCTGAGGAAGGAAAAAAAAATCAAAAGCTTTTGCATGCTCCATCACCCACACAAGGAAGCAAACAAAATAAGAGGAAAATGAATGTCCATCTACCTAAAGCTTAAGCTATTTTTCATTTGGTTATGCCATTGTGGCAAAACTGTAAAAGAACAAAGAGCGATCGTCCCAAGAAGGTTAGGTGGTCACTGGATTCAAGAGATAAGAAATGGTGCTCTAAAGCATCTCTTTGCTACTGCATGTTCCTATGACTCTGAGCAGGCCTGATGCAGGCCATGCCTGCTGGCTGCTGTTTGTGTGCAATGGCCTCTGGGTGCGGTGGGAACTGTCATCTTAGCCCCTGCAGAGTCACGAGGTGTTTTCAGGGGGAGAAGTAGGAATCAGCCTAGTGCTTGCCCACCCTTGGGCTCACAGTAAGATATTACAACTGGGCAAAAGTTTCCTTGGGTAACACAGACTATGTTTGTGTCTGGATCTGCTTGCTCTTTGTAGAAGGAGCTGGTTAACACCCAAAGGCAGATATTTCCCAGGGTTGTCCAATCCAGGGTTCTCCTTCCTTTTTGGCTCCCAAGCAGGAATAACTCTTCAGAGCCATGGCCCGTTCTGCTGTAAACTACCCCTTGCTTCTGCACCTGGTTCCCTTCAACATCTAAGCCCTGTTCAGCTCCCACTTGTGTCCTCACAAGTCCTTTCTGTTGCCATGACCCTTTGCTTGCCCACCTTGGGAGGATCTGCTGCCCTTTCTGCCTGGCAGTAACAGCTGCTGGAGCTTGGGCTCCAGGGGAAGCCCCTTGCAGAGGATTGTCCCTGGTACAAACACTCTTGATCTGTGCTCAGCCTGGGTTCGCATGCAAGTGCTCCTCTAATGGGGCAGGAGTTGGCAGGTGGATCAGACAGCACTTCCTTCCTTTCCGTTGTTCTCCTGGTGTGATCTGCTGGTGATGTAGCTGTTGTTCGTCCAGGGAGCAAGTGTTAAACATGTAGTGTTGCCCTTTTAGAATGGCAGTAATGTCTTCCCTTGCTCTGGTCCCTGAAATGAAAGCTACTCCTTAAGTGGAGAGGACATCTTTCCCGCAGCTGGAGAGCTGAAGCTGCCTCTGGAGTCACAGGGATGGGCAGCCTTTCACCACAGAAGCAGCTCCAGCACTGAGGCAATATGACATCGGGACCAGAGCTAACTGTGGCCTCAGGGATGCTGATCCTGTGCCAACTCCCGGGGTGTCAGTGCTGGGATGCATCAGCAAGCATGTCTTGGACTTGTACCAAGGTCAAAGAAAAAGACTCCAAATTGCAGCTTGTCCATAGCTATGTCTTGTCCTTATCAGGCAGCTGCCAGTTCTCTGTCTGTTCCTGATTAATCCTCTCCCAGGGGGATGCTGACCAGCACATCCCAAAGCAGTATGGGAGGAGGAAGGGGATAAATCAGATACTGAGGCAATCTTACTCTCTAATTTTTAACCCATGTTGGCACCCTAATCCAAACAGAAAGGCAGCAGGAGTTTGGACAGGGATCAGTAGACCTGACTTAGTGCTGCACAGAGCAGAACAAGTATAATTATGGGCAAATGGACATAATCACAGAAATAGCTGAGCTCTGATGAGGGGTAGGCTCCTTCCTGAGACCTTCTCGCAGGAGTGGTGGCCAGTTCTCTTCCCTTCTTACTCCTGCCTGCCCTTTCCCTCAGCTCTGCAATAAGCTTTGTCACCGCTGAATGTCCCCATCTCTCGCAGTCATTTAGAACAAGAACTGGGTTGTCACCAATGCATGTGGAGGTTTTTCCTTGGGAGGCAGGGAAGTGAAATCTTTGTCTAACATTGGGAGAAATTAAGGGACAAAAGCCACATCTGCTAAAAGCAACCGTGTCAATCTGATGGCAGACATTACTGTCTCCAGATGCATGTCAGACGTGAGGAGCACTCAGGCTTGCAAATCTGTCTCCAGGCACTCACTGCTGAGTGCACAGAACAATGGGAAGGCCAGGTTAACGTCCCCATCTGCAAACAATAATTTGATTGATTTACTAAGCATGACATGTTGGTCTGGCCGACAGCCAAGTGGTCAGGTCCTCCTGGATCACAGTCCAGGCCTGTAGTGGTGGTGCTGTCCTCTTCTTCCTGCGTTGGTTGCAACAAGCTTCATGGGATGCTAGGGACTGTCTCTTTGCTCATAGCTGGGGGAGCAGCAGTTCCCACCTGTGCTCAGGAAAGGCATGGTCCTCAGGTCACGAGGGAGCTGGCACAGGGACCCAGGGGCAGCAGCTGCACAGGCACCCCCAACCTCACCAGCATTTTCACTGTTGTCCCCATCGCCAGCCGTCCCCATCGCCAGCCGTCCCCATCGCCAGCTGTCCCCACCTGTTCCACTGCTGGTTCTGGTTCAGACTTCTTTGCAGTCTTTCCTTGTCCCACATCTGTATGAGCCTTCTGGTGCTGAGAAACAAGGTTTGGGGCTGAACCCCACTGTCCTCCCCATGGCCCTCACAGAGCCACCTCCACCATTCCTGGGAGCTTTGCTTCCCAAGCACCTCCAAGGTGCTCCCACCCCTGATGGGCACGTGGGGCTCCACCAGTGTCCAACCAGTCCTTTGGAGAGTTTCAGCTACATGTGCATGGAGACATTTTGTCTGAGGGATGAGGCTAAATCTAGGCCATGGTAAAACCTCTGAACAGCAGCTCTGGCACCAGCTGCTCTGATGAGCTGATACACTCATTTCTGAGCTGAGCTACTTGCTGATGTAGAGGCAGCCCCTGTGTGCATGTGTCGGGCAGGCGAACAGGTGCCAAGAGTGTGTCTGGAGGGGAAATTCTTGCTGGTGCCATGCGAGGTTGGAGGAACACTTGGGTTTTCCCTTTTCCTTCTATAAATGGTTTTTGTGAAAACAGGTTTCTTAACTCAGGTTACAACAGCAAGGGCTAAATGAGCTTCACTGTAAGGAGGAAGCTACCAGTGACACATGAACTGGAAGAAAATCTTGGCTAGGTTAGATACAAGATGAGCCTCAGGAATGTAGCCTGTCCTCACAACTTATGTTAAAGGACTTCTGGCCGCACTCAAACCTGTGTCAGATGCCTGGTGGGTTGTCTGCTCTCCTGCAGCAAGGGCAAGGGTTTTCCCAGGGCTGCCGCAGAAGGAAGTGCAGTCACTGCTATTAAACCCTCATTCTGTGTTGTAGGAAGCCGTGGCACTCCTGCTTTTGGGGAGGGCGCTTGGTCTGAGCCTGGCTTCCCAGAGAGCGGCCTCCCTCACAGCTGAGGACACAGGAGGCATTTTGCCAGGCTCTCCTGCAGCTCGGTGAGGGTGGGGGAGTCCAGGACATGGGGAGCCTTGTTCCTGCTGCTGGTGGGAGCATAGGAGTGCTCACTTGCTTGCTCCTCACTCCAGCCAGCTGTGTTTAATTTTAGAAACACAGTGCTATCTTGGGGCATCTTTTTCCACGGAATGCAAGTCTTTAAGTAAATAAATAACAGCTTTGTGGGGATGGAATGATGGCCCGTAACCGCACTGCAAAACACGCACCGAGTGAGTCGAGCCCCATTTCCCTTGCATGTGGAACTACTTTATACAGATACAGTGGCTGCACTGCCTCCCTCCACTCCTTCAGCCCCCTCCAGAGCTGGCCACGTGCATTGATTAAAAAGAAATAAAAACACCTTGAAATACCAGCCTTGGAGAAGTGGAAATGAAAACCCCTCCAGCTGCTGGGGTTCAGCTAGAGTTCTCTGGCATATGTTTGTAAAAGCTGTGGTTTACTGGCGATGGGCTGTTGCTGGCCATGCCTTTGCTGCATCTGGGACATCCCAGAGGGATGTGCACTAAGGCATCCTCAGCGAGCCGGGAGGGAAATAGCAGGCTATAAAGATGAATGCAAGAAACTTGTATTTAAATACCCCTCCTAGTCGGGCTGGCCTAGAGCCTTCTGTGTGCAGTTGTGTTGCTGATGGCTGAATGTCCTGGGTGTGTCCTTGAAAGAGTGTTTGCTGGCTGGAAAATCCTGTTAAAGCCATTTTACCAGAGCAAAAGCCCATTTTCACTGCTCAGGTCAAGCAGCTCTGAGATGCCTGCATGGCATCTGTTGCTCAAGCTGCTTGTAATCCTGTCCCTCTGAGTCAGCAAGGTGAGCTCTTCTAAAGCTCCCAGTCTGAGCAAGACCTTACCATGGTGGCATTCTGACATAGGGACTTCAGAGATGCACCTAAATCTGCAAGATGGAACAAATGTCAAGATCACCCAGACTGCTGGCTACTCTGCTAGACTCCTGCTGCACATTTCTGCTGCCGCTGGGACAAGATGATGGCTGAGATGACAGGACACTGTGCTTATAAGGAAATCTGGTCAGGAGCACCCATCTTGTGTGCATTAGGAGTTGGCAGCAGCACTTCTGGGTGCCTCCTCAAAGCCAAAAGGGTGGCTAGACTGTGCCTAATCGCAGAGGTATGAGTGAGCTCTGGCAATGGTCTTTGTAGCAAGCGGGCTTGAAATCAGTGTCTGTGGCTTGGAAAAAACATCATGTAGCATCCTGGTGCCACATGCAGACAGGATGCTTGAAGAGGTTTTGCTCTGGTCTTTCTCTCGTAAGAAGACAAGCTTATCTTGTCCTTTTTCCTATAGCCCCTGGCAGGGGTGTTTCCAGGCAAGACTGTGATAGGTTTGTGTGTTTGTTCAGGGCTGGTTGTAGTATTTGGATTCACTGCAGGGCCTGGGGATTGCCAGCTGTCCTTCAGCCTCGCTGGTGGCTTCCCTTCCCTGCAGGCTGTGAGGGTGGGAGGATTTTCCATGTGGTGTGGTTCTCCCTGCTCCTCCTCTGCAAACTGCCTGGCTAAGCCACCTCCTCTCCTTGGCCTCAGCTTGCTGCTTCCACTGATGCCACATGTCTGGAGGGAATTTAATTTTCTTTTTTGTAAACCCTAGTGAAGGCCCTCTCCTGTGGGGCCGGGTAAGCTCTGCCCGTGTTCTCTATAAGCCCGGGATCAGGGCGGCCCTGGCAGCAGCTTGTCTTTTCCACTGATCCCAATTAAGATTCAGTTTTGGCAGGATGGAGCCTTTCAAGCTGCCAGCTGCAATAGGAGAGATGAGGCTTCAGGGGCAGCAAAAATTATTCCCTTCCCTCAGCTCAGCTCATTTCTTGGATCTGGGCTGAGGATGGCCTCAGGAGTTGATCTGCAGAAGCCAAGTGAGCCACACAGACCTAAAACATTTCCATTCAGTGTCAGGCCCAGGGTGGGGAAGGGCAGCTCTTCGAAGTGCGGAGACTGTGGGTGGCAGCTGGGAAGGCGGCAGAAGGGAAGGGGAGGGGATGGGATGGGAGGGTGCAGCTCCACGCGCTGCCTTGAGACAGCAATTCCAGCCTCGCTGGAACTGCGTATGGGGAGGCTTGAGTGCCCCAATGACCCCGTTAATGAAATGGGAGTTTGTTAAGGCCTTGGCAAGTGGCAGTAATGCCAGGTGAGAGCTGTGCAGCTGAAACCCCTCTCTCCCAGCCCCGCAGGAGCAGATGCTACAGGCCAGGTCTCTGCCTGGTGCGACGCTGCACAGCTCTGCTGATGTTGATGGAGCTTTGCCACAACATGCACTAGCTGGTAACTGGCCTAGGGCACTACTAGTGGAACAGCTGTATATCTGATGGCATGTGTTATTTTCCAAGCATAATATTAATACAACTTAACAGTTGCCTGACCCTTCCGCTGTCTCCTCTTCTTCCTCCCCTACCTCCTGTCACACTGCAGCCAAGCTGCCCTTGACATTGCAACTAGAAACTCTGCTTTTGCTGGCCTTGTGTCCTTTCAGCTGTGCACCCTGGAAGTATCATGGGTATAGAATAGAGTGTTTCTGTTGCATTTATTTTTAAGACTAAATCTGTGCAGCAACAGCTTAGTAGTACTGAGAGTTTCTGGTTTTGAGCAGGCTCTCCAGAATTTGAGGATAAGCTTTATGCCCTCTCTGTTGATGGAGCTATTGATGAAGCAATTGCCTCTGTAATACTGTTGCTAATTTGGGGTTCTGGAAGCAACCCTTAAGCAATAATAAGGTGTGAAGCTTTGCTCCATGGAGGAAGGGCTGTGTGGATGGCACCTTGGAGAGCCACAGACACTAGGCAGCTTGCCTGATGGCCATGGCCATGCCATTGCAGTTGGGTTGTGCACATGAAGCCGAGCAATGCCTGGTTTGTCATGCAGGTCTGCTCAGAGCAAAGCTCAGCAGTATCCTGGGGCACCCGTCCCTTCCCGTGAACTTGCACTTTGCTCCCCAAAGGAACAAATAGAATGAGTACAAAAATACAGACGCTGAACTGAAGGCTTTCTAAACATGGCAGTGGCAGTGTGGAGGGACAGGAGAAGATAGGGGTAGCTGGATCTGTGTCTCAGCTACCACTGTTTAAGATGACAATCCGCTCTTAGGACAGGGTGCACTGAGCTCACCCAAAGCCCTTCAGGCCCAGCCTGTGAAAAAGGATTTGGCCGCTCCACCCTGTGTCTTTCTGAGTGTGCCAGACACGTCACGGGTTTGCCTTCCATTGTCACAGCTTTGCAGTGCTCCTCAGATCCACTGGGTTTGAGACCTAAATTGAGGGTTTAACCTGAAGTCTCAAAAAACTGAAAGCCTAGCCAGCCCACTGCAACCAGCAACTCTTCCAACTGTTTTTTAGGTTCCCTGAAATACTAAGCTTCTCTTGGAGCAAGGCTCTAGTAAGTGGAGGGAAGTCGACTGTGTTTCCATTTAACTAATTAGCAGTCCTGTGTCCTGGCCAAAGCACACACGATGTTACAGCCATTTTTAAGCTGTTACATGCCTGCATAACTGCTGCTGAGGCAGCCAGAAGGAGCTGCAAACTAGCGAAGGGCCAAGGAAGGGGTGGGATGAAGGGCCAGATTCTGTTCAGTTAAATCCCATGTAAAGCTGAGTAACGTCAGCGACTTAGAGAATTATCGCAGGTCGCCAGGGGCTTAGAATAGCTAAAAGAAATCATTCCCCTTTTTAGTGCGCAGCTGCTGTTGCTTTTAGAGTCCGGTTTTGAGTTGTTCCCATTCAGAAGAGGTCCCTTCCTAAGGTATTTCAAACTGCGTCTTCCCTCTATTCCCTACTCTTCTTCCCTCAGCACTTTCTGAAAGCACTGCTCTCTTTGACATAATTTAATCTCTTTAAGACTACTTAGTGACCAGCTTCTGTCGGCTTCTCCTTTACATGCTGCACCCATTTTTTTCCAGGGCAGTCTGAGGGTGGGACAACTAGCCTCGGGATGTGGCCATGAAGTAAAGACAGGCCAAACTGCCACAAAAGAGGCAGGCTGGATGAGCAGTGAACAGACAGTAAGACACAAATGGGACATTAGCTGGGGCAAGTGAGAGTTTCCAGCAGGCAAAAGCTATACTGCGCATGCATTGTGAGGGCTGCCATGATCTGCAATATTTGCATTCATGTTGTGTTTGGCACGCAGTGTTAGAGGCGCCATTTGTGCTCTTCTGGCACCCTTCAGGAGGAGGTGGTGGGCTCGGTGCTTTACACTGTTTCTTTTGGTTAAATCTTCAAAAACCTGGTTCCAAATTAGGAAGCAGCTCCTAGAAAAAGGATGTAAAGCTTTGTGCTATCATCCCAGGAATGGCAGCATTTGGAGGCTGTACCTGGAGAGAGAGAGAGATGAGACCCTCTGGCAGCACAGCTGCTGTCTCTGTCCTCTTGCAGAGCAACTGCACTGCACTGTGGCTGGTTACAGTGAACAGCCCAACTGACTTAACTTCCTCAGATAGGAACAGACCTTCTTGATAGTAGAAGAGGTGAGAGCTTTCCTGGAAGCTCAGATGGATCAGAAGAGGAATTTCCCTTAGACTTATTCCTGATTCAGGAGGGATGGACTTCTATACAGGCACTTTCCTGGACCTTAGTTTCAGTGCATGGTTGCTCAGACTAAGAGGGGAGAGCTCTGGAGGCACCAAGTTCCTTATGTTACTCTGCCACACAAAGCAGTGCTGTTACATGCAGCCACTGACTGGGAACAGGTGCATGGGAGAAGCTGGGATAATGATGAGAGATGATAAATTATGATGCTAAGCCTAAAGGATTACTCTGTTTAAGAACAGGCAGATAGAGATGAGTTTCACTCAATAAAAGAAGGAAATAGTAGATTCGTTATAGTAAGAAGTTACTGTGGCTGATCACTTGCTGACTATTCATTGCGACTCAGTCTATCTTGTTGCTTGTCCTGAGTTAACTATTCATAGAAGCTCAGGGATTAAAACATAGATGTTCCTTTGAATGAATAAAAAGGGTATTCAAAGTAATGCAAAACATACTCGGTTACAACTAGTATTTATTAAAAATGCAGTGGACAAAAAAAAAGCAAGCCTCCAAAAAGTAGTCAGTTCATCAACATATATTACACCATTGCCCACCCAGCACCAGTGAAACATATAGTGCTATCAGCTCATTTCTCTTGCAAAATGTTCTGTTGACTCATGCTTGGTTCATTATCTATAAATGTGCATTAATTTCAAGACTTAATAATGTAATGTGAGCTTAAAATGGCACCAAAGTCTGTTTGCCCAAAGCTTTGAGCCACTCTCAACCCAAGAAAGTAGTGAAATGTGCGTAAGTAGCAAGATGTGCATGGTAGTCATGCATGTGCTCTGTAGCCCTTTGTGTGAGCCTTACAGCATGACAGCAAACTTCTCAGAAGCCAAAGAATCGTATGCCCCAAAGCATCCCTTTATTACTTCTGTCTAGTTTCCTCTTAGTTTTCAAAACTAGCTAGAGGCTGGGTGAGGGCAGGGTGTGTTGTGCGTGGTAGGGGGAGTTAAGTGCTTGTGTAAATCAGGTAATTTAAGAGGTTACACATGTGCTTACTTTTCCTGGCAACTTGTTTCCATGCTGAGCTAGGGAAACTTTTGTGCTATGGACACAGCAGCTCCACAGATGAACGTGGCCTCTCATCTTTGCAGGGTTGGGGGGGATTGTCGGTGCTCAGTATGGCTGTGCTAGGTACACTCTTGCGAAGGAGCAGGAGTGCCCCCACTATTAACTTACAGACAGATCAGTGATCAAGGGATCAGGACTATAACACTGAATGTAGGGGTACAAATGTTTACAGAGTTTGGGCACCAAGCTTTCCAGACTCCTTCCTCCTTTCAGCTGTAGCTGCTAGGTGTGTCACTGTATGTGCTTCATCTCACAGTGCCAATGAATAAAGAAACAAATTCACCTGCAATGGAAAAAGTGCCTTCTGGGGTAGCTAGTGTATGAGATTTGTAAAGGATGTGTAGTAAAACCTATTGCCTCCTCATCTTAGGCCTGTGCTTACTTTAAGAGAGCAGGATGTGTGTGACAGTGTGGTATGTGCTTTACTGATGCTCACAGTAATTTAACCTTATTTCATGAGAAGCAGCTACTTGCAAAGCTCAAGATGCTTTTTCAGTAGCCTCTTTGACATTGTTAGAGCTGTCTTCGACTCTGTGTATGGAGAGGGAGCACCCTGAATCATGTGCAACTTCACATTAGCCATAAGCAGTAGAAAACAAGTAAACCAAAGTTGAAAACACCCTGTTTAGAGCATTTAAATTAACATTTGAAAAGTATCCATCAATATTAACAACAATGTTGAGTGATTTCTTATCTACGCTAGTAACTTAAAGCTATTTAATGCTACGACAGTGGCCACTGGTACATTTATGGGGACACAAGTGCTCTGAGGCCAGAAGACTTCATGAAAGCAAATTAGAGAAACATGCAGGAAAACACTCTGGCTGACGCAACACTAACTACCTTACTCTTAAGTTTGTTTTATCTGTCAGGACTACGCAGGTTGCTGGTTACTAGGAGCTGCACTGTAGGACTAAAAAATTGGGAGTCTTCTGGGGCTTGGCGTGACATTTCTAGTCAGGGAGAGCTGACACCTACTTCTAAGCATGCAGACACAAGGCCTCAATGCATTTGAGTGCTAAGGTCAAAATGCTGGAACATGCTTACAACATTGTAAAAGGTATCTTTCAGATCAGCAAAATAATTCTTCCAAACCCAGAAATCTTCTGTTTCTATATCATGTTTTACAGAGCACTCAAGGCAGAGAACTGGTCAGCTGTCATTTTTTTTTTTTTCTTCTGAAACTGAGATGTGGATATTTCCCACTTGCAGGCAAGGGAAGCAGTAGCAATGCAAAGGGATGGGAGCTGCCCCTCTGACCCTGGCTGCTCCACAGTTATAATCTCTGCTGTACGGTAAGGTTTCCAAGCTGTGTTCTTTCCACTGTTACCTTCTAAATTCAACTAAGGAGGTCAGGGCACAGATGGACAAACACAACTCTGAAATCTTAGTCCTTGATTTAAAAATAGTTGCCAAATAATAGGACTTTTAGCACTTGCTTCATTTCCAGAGCTCACAGTTGCATGCTGTGATGACAGCAGCTGTGAGTATTTCACAGCAAGAAGGAAAAAAAAAAACCCCACAAACCCAACACCTCTGTGGTATACCTAGGAATCTTTGCTCAATCTCATGGTGAGGACACTGAAATGAAAGTATTGACAGAGTGGAGAAGTCTGTCCTCTAAAAAACACACATGGTTATCAACAGGGATAAGTGGCTCCACTGTTCACCCAGCAGTAAGCTGACACGGTAAGGCAAAACTGGAGTTGTAGGGCTGTTGGATAGTATACCTGCTGAGGTTTCCAAGCCTACCAGCTGAGCAAAAGTAGTTCTGTAAGAGGCTGCACATGAACAGTGGTCACCTGGAGGGCTGGAGGTGTCTGGATATGAGCTAGACCCTTGAGAAGTCCCCCCTTTGCCCACCTGTCTTACTAAGCAACTTCACCTCTTCGATCACAATGTCGTGAGTAACTGCTTTGCACATGTCATACACAGTCAGGGCAGCCAGGCTGGCAGCTGTTAGAGCTTCCATCTCCACACCTGTCCTCCCCGAGGTCTGACAGGAGCTGCGTATCACCACTGCATATCTGGCCTCATCCAGGCTCAGAGACACCTCAACATGGTTGAGGGGGATGTTGTGACACAACGGGATCAACTGGCTGGTCAGCTTGGCTCCCTGAATTCCTGCAATCTGGGCTACTGCCAGCACATCCCCTTTCTTCACCTGGTTCTGCCTCACCATCCCAAATGCCTTCTCACCCAGGCGGACCACAGCAACAGCAACAGCACTTCTTCTTGAATCTGGCTTCCCTCCAACATCAACCATTGTGGCCCGTCCTTCCTCATCAGTGTGAGTCAAGCTGTCAGAGGCACGAGGTACCTTGGTGCAAGAACCCAAATCCCTGGTACAGAATTCAGATCCAGGACTTGCCTCTTTGGACTGATAGTCCACAGAAACTTGGCCAACAGGAGAAGCCTCAAGGCACTTTGTGTCAAACATGGAGCTTGGGTCCTTCTGGAAGACAGAGCAGCCTCTGAGCTGGGTTTGTAGAATTCCTGTCATTATGTGCCACTGTTGCTCTGGGTGAGATCGTGGTAGGAAAAGTTGTCCTGTAAGCTTATTTTTCATTAATGCTTTTCCCATTTGTTTGGGTAAACTTGTTCTCAAAGTCAGCCAATGGCTAAATGTGTGGCCCCACTGTTTTGAATTTGGGGGATTCTGCAGGGCATCTTGGCATAGTGGGAATGACATCAATGCAGGCTCTGGGGAAAAAAAAAAGTAACATGAGAATACATATTACTAACTGGAAAGCTAAGCTAAGTCTGGAGTAGCCGAGAACCCTGTCACAGAACTGCTTGGGACTTTCTGTGTTGCAAAAACCTCAATAAGCCTGCAAGCATCCACTTTTCTCCTCAAGTCCTCTCTCTTTTCTCTCACCAGTTCCCTGGATTTGCTGGTTTGTTATTACGAACCCCAAGACTCAAACCACTTATTTCAAGGTCCCTGACAAGAAGAAACAACTTGCTTTCAAAAAGTATCCACACTTACTGAGAAACAGCAGCCAAGAAAGCTTATAGGAACATCAGTTCTGAAGAAAAGCAAGTCACAGCATCTCAGCATCCATTTGAGATTGTCCTAGCACCAGTTTTCTTTTGAAAGCCTGGCAGGGTTAATAGGAAATTCTTGCACTCAGATTCTGCCTTTCCAAGCACCTTCCTCCCAGCACAGGCGGCTGCACTTCCTTTCATCTCCTTCTGCAGGGAAGGGTCATGCCAGCACTTGAGGACAGCAGGGACCAGAAGCCCTGCATCTGCAACTGCACTGTCTACAAGCTCAGAGGGTGGCTCTGTGATGGGAACTTCACTTACTACTACCAGCTCTTACCATGTTAATGACAGCTGAAGTTTAAGCACTGGAAAAAACACGTTCCTCTCATTGACAGATTTTAAATCTACTCAGAAGTATGTTCCAAGTCGAGCTGGCAGGGGTCCCAGCTGGCAGAGAGGTAGTAAGCCCTCCTGCCCCTTTTCACCATTTAATCCCTTGGTTTTGGCATTTGCACTGGACTAAATGCCAAGTGTCAAGACAGAAGGAGTCTTTTTCACATAAAAGTGATTTGTTTTGTAAGTAAAGAGAAAGCAGTATAGAGGTAAGTGGCTAAGCCCTAATTCAATAGCCTCATTGATAAGCATGTTTCTCTTTTTCTGGAGCTCCTGTTCTCTGTGCTCTGAGAAACTGGGCATTAGGTTTTGCTCAATAACCTCCTTTGGCAGATTCCTTACTCCTGAGTTTTCAGACTGCCTGCAGGTGAATCAAAGCAGCTTCCTGGCCCCACTGCACCTTGCTGAGCTACTTCTGCTGCTCTGATTTACCGGTATCACCTTGGACTGTCCACGTGACAATAACAGACACAGTGTGGACAACCCATTGGTTGTGGCCCCCACCCTATTTTTTTTAAAAACCAACCAACCAATCTCTTGTTAGTCCCAGCCTCTGCTACAACAAAACCAACATACCTAACGCCTTTTTCATCTAGAGTACCCTCCAAACATTGATCTGAAAGTGCCTGTTTCTGAAGCTTAAATCAACCATTGATTTAATGATTTTTTTTTTTTTTAAATCACTGCAATAATCTACATTCAGGCAAAGGCCCTTTTTTGATCTACAGCTGATGGCCTATCCACTAAAATTAAGATTTCTGAAAGTTTAGTGGTAATGTGTTTACCCTCAGAGGAATGGGATTAAATGGACATAAGTGTTTTGAGTACAACATTGCTCTGCTTTAGAGAGCAGACAAAATTGTGCTTATCCTTCCTCTCTTTCCTTCTTGATACAGTAGGGCCTAACCTGAATATTCTTTTTAAAATCCAGGAACTCAAAGTACTCCGTTCTTCTGGATTCCTTGATTAGCTTTAAAGCTGAACCTAAACCCCTGGCAAGGTGTCTTGTCTTCATGAGAAGCTGTACTGCAAAGGCAGACAAGTACTTCTGCAGGGTAAACACACATGGGTAGGAGCAGAGAAGAGACGTACTGTTTGCTCAAGTAGAGTGGTAAGTAAAAAGATAGCAACAGACAGTAATGCATGCAAAGCATCTTTGCTTTTCCTAACCTACATTTCCTTCAAGTTGTACCTAGTCATCTCTATCTTCACCCAAATTGCTCATATACATAACACAACTGAAACCATCTGACAAACTGCATCTCCCTATATTCTATTACTGCACCTGAAGTTTAACTGTGTTAGCTTCCAACTACCACAGTCTCGGGGTGGGGGAAATAAAGCAGGAGATACTTAAATTAAGGAGGAAGTACCCATAACTGAAGTAAACGCATAAGGAGAACAACCTGCCAAAAGGAGTATTTTGATTAAGGGAAATAGGCTACAAACCATATAGCAAAGGATCAGACAACAGCAGTGCAGGGAAGAAGCCAGGTTTGGCTTACTGGGACTAGCAAAACCAATTAGTGATTTCCACAGCATTCATTAAGTTTCATTAAATTAATTCCATACACACCCACACCCACTGACTGCTTGCACGCCAGCATTATTTGAAGTTTGTANATGATTCCCCATGTCTCACAGTGGGATACTCTCCACTCATCTCCAGTCTCTCCACTGATGTGGTGACTCCCAGCAGTTAGTCTTGAAGGAACATGGAACAGCTGGGGGAGGACCCGGACAGGCTGCCTCTTTTACTGTATGTCAGACAACATTAAAGCACTTTACAAAAGGAATTTGAATGGATCTGATCTGTAGACATCCAAACATTGCTATGATTGCTAACTTTGGAGTGTGGGGTTCTTTCAAAAGGCATCTTGAAAAATTACGTCAAGAGTAATATAGTATTTGTCATCTTAAAAAAACAAACACCAAACCAGAAAATTTTTCCTCATGCAGCAAGTCAATACAAACTTCAAACAAAGGGTCCTCTTTCCCCTTTTCCTGGAACACAATGCAGCAGTGGTCAACTACAAAACAGCAAAAGCAAATAGAGACAATTTTGTGCCACTGAATCCATTGACTTTAAAACGCAACATGGAAAGTTATGGCCCTTTAAAGAGGGGCATCAAGTGAAAAACATTCCCTGTGAAAACCTATGTTAAAAGAGCTCTGTACATCCTATTTGCTAATAAAGACAACAGAAGTACAAGCACTAGGGTCTTGGGTTAA
>VYZV01017664.1:309915-339764 GCA_013401275.1 Pandion haliaetus | reverse complement strand
TGTCCGTGCTCAGCAGTCAAGATGGAACTTTAATTAATGCAATGCTGAAATCACTAGGAACAAAAATGAAATTAATCCCTTAAATATGCTATTTTTATTCCAAGACTTTAGCCTCTCTTCCCAACTTGCGTTTATATGTTTCTCTGTTTGTCTCCAGTGAAAGTGGAGCAAATGTATAAACGTTGGCAGCATGAAGACCTCCTTGTCGTAATCCCCTGTCTCTCCGGGGGAGAGGAGAGCCATGAGCCTCAGTTTTTTTCCAAATGAGCTTCAGAAAGAGCTGTTTCACAAGGGCTCCAGTGCTGGTGATTGAGTATTTGCTGACTGCAACAGCTACAGCTGGGCTTTGTGTATTAGTTGGGAATCTTCTTCAAACTTGGCTGGTCAAACTGCTTGGTGAGCCAGAATGGTGCAGCATTACCATCAAATCGATGGATCCAGCTGATTCTAGAGTAAATAGACTACAAAGTGTAGGTGGGACTTTAGGAACACTATATCTGCTAATTATTTTAATTTCTTATTGCTCAGTGGAGCCAGATCAATTAAGAGGAGAAGGTGATAGTAATTACTGTCTGAGATGTAGACTATATAATTCCTTCTGGGTTGCAAGGAAGGTGGGGATAGTCAGTGAAACTGAAGGCACCCTGAAGGAAAAGCTTTTCTGCAGTGTCTAATTAGTCTGTGGAGCTCACTGATACACAATATCGTTGGGAAGCTTCCAAAACCTATTTGGCCGGAGCAGTTGCAACAGGGAAGATTAGCAAACAGTTATAAGCAGGTGAATTGCTGAAGCCTGGTTTCCTGCTGGGGCATCTCTTGGAGTTGCCTTCTGCAGAGCCTGTGCTGTGACAGCAACGCTGTCTGTGGCTGAGAGTTCGTGGGGACTCTGTCCCAGGGGATTGTTGGGAATACAGTAGTTGCTGAGCTCGCACTGCAGCTGTCCTCAGTGAAGTTACTAAAAAGTTTCTCCCCAGCTGCCTGGGTTTTTTTGGAACTTGTTGGAAAAAGAAGTTCTCGAGCTCTCTGTCTTTCTGGCAAATTCAGCTGAAGAGGGCTAAAAGCTTCTGAAGTTACTTGGAGGGGAGTGAGGAAGGTTGGCATGTAGACGTAGAGGTTCTTAAATATTGTTTCCTTGAGAAATAAGGCCAAAGCACCAAATAGTCATACCTCCAGGAAAGTTCATAATGTCCTGGTCTGGTAAAGTTGTGAATTTTACTTAGTGGTCATGAGGACAGTTGCTAGATTTTTCTGTGACTGTCAAAACTGACTATTTTGAACTTTGATCCAAATTAGATGTTTTGAAATAATGTCACAGACATGATAACAAAGGAGGTGACTGTAGTGCCCTGATCCTGTATGACAATTTCTGTTGCTCCTTATTCCTGTAAATCAAAAAGTAAAATGGTTAAGAGAGCAAGAGGAGAAGACTTGAGGCAATGATGTTTACACAAGCCTTGAAACCAGTGCCCTGATGCACTCTGTCCACAGGGAAGGCCTTCCATAAAATAAAAATCCCCAAATACAATTTTAGCGCTCAACTTGTTTTATTTATTTTTTTGGACTGCAGGGTTCTTCCCATCTTTTCATTTCTCCAGTTGCAATATTACTTTTGTGACTCTTAACTACAGCTCTCATGTTTTGTGATCTGCTGGGAGGAGTAAGAAGTAATATGTTTTGAAAAGAAAAGAAAAACAATGTAAATGTGTCATCTCTAGGTTGTCTCAGAACTGATCTGTAGTGTGGAAACCATGAGAACTTGAGAATTGCTTTGGATTTTGGTGCTTCCCATGTCAAATCTGATTCTTTGTCATTCTCTCCTCAACTGTTCCCACAACTTTTTCTTCCCCTGCAGTGGAGTGCAGGCTTTGCCCATCAGTTCCACAGCTACTTCCAGTTTGCTGCAGATGCAGCTTTGGTTACAGAAGTGTCTGGAAAGCTCTGGGGCTATGCCATGTTTCTTCTAGCACCCTTGCTCTAAGGGCTGTTCCAACACCGTAAGTTATCTTTTGACTTGTTGATGGACCAGATCTCCATGAACATGAGGCAAGTCTCTGTAGATCAGTGGCCAAGGTTGTCCCTGGGGTTTTTGTGGATGACAGCAGTCATTCGTCAATGAATGTGGCAGTACTTCTTCCTAAGCTTGCTATTCAGCAACCTTTATTCCTACACTTTCTTCATTCTACTTCACAATTGCTTCCATCAAAAACCTTTCTCTGTCATCTTTCTTGCCAAAATGAAATTCTGTGTTGTTGTCATTTACATGTGTGGTGCCATGAAGGAAGGACAGACTTTCAGCTTCTGTGCTGTCTTGGAAGGAAAGGCGACCAGGCTAATGGTCATTTAATGAGCTCTTCCCAGCAGATGCTAATATGCCCAGAAATAATGTGGCAGAAACACAGCTTTAATGAATGAAGAATGTGGAACAGGTTTTATTATAATTTTCAATTTGCTTTTGAGTTGAGCAAGCTGCATGAATATCCAAAGACATTTCTCTCTATTTGTCAACAGATGAATGCCCTCTGAATTGTTAAGGGCAACATTTTGTGAGCAGAGAGATGTTAGCCCCAGGCGTCTTGGCTAAATTGCAATTTGGGTAATTCTGTTCCACCTGCCTAAATTCCCCCTGTAGTTTCTGTTGGATGCAGAACTCTTTTCTGCTTCTGCCCTGCACTGCTGTGCAGTCGTACTATCCACTATTAAACAGCTGCTGCCCATAAGTAGCTGAAACATTTTGGGATCCTCTGGGATGAATAGCACTGTATAAATATAAAATGATACCATTATCATGTTTGAAGTAAGATTTAATATAAACAAACGATTGTTTCAGTAGATGGTGCTCAGCTGAGTTATAGCAGCTCAGGGGCTCTGGGGAAGCAGTGGAGTACCAGCAATCCTTCCCACATATCACTGTATGTATGAGTTTTTTCAAGAAGGGAGTAAGGAGAGGAAGGTTTTTTTCCCCCTTCCAGCTGATGAAGGGAATGATGCCTCTGAGGCACTGGAAGCAAGCGAGCCAGCTGCTGCAACCGAAAGCAGAGCCCACAGACTTAGGCAGTCTCAGGCTAGTACAAATCCATCTCTTCCCCATCATCAGGAGGGGAGTTGCTAAAGGGTTCTACCTCTGGAGAGAGGTGCATTACTATCTTGTCTGTTTTCAAGGGGATAGAAAAGTATGTCCATGAGAGAGCATATCTGGTTAATGGTCTCTGTCTACCAAGTTACCTAGTACATTTTTCAGGTTGTGGTAACTAGCGGGAAGGAACCGTTCCCCTGGGTGCTCTTGTAGATCAGTTTTCATAGCTGCTACTGAGTTACTGCACAGCACTGTCGCAGTAATGACCCGGCGGTTAGCTTCCAGACACCAGCTTCTCTTATTTCTTGAAATATGTCTTCCCACAAAAGTTCAAAATGTCACTCACTTTACACTAATGAGGGGAAATTGTGTTGTAATCTATGGACAGGGATTTGCTTAATGCAATACAGTCGGTCGTGCTGGACAACACCCAAACTATGCAAACTAAACACAGTTTTCAATAAACATCCATTTTGCTCACAGCATACTTGGTGTAAGACAGTAGGTGCTATTAAAAATGTGCCATTTAGTGACAGAATCATTAATATTTTTGATGGTATTTTTGATAATTCCCCATTGCAAGCATTAGTAAGGATGCAAATTTCATCAGTAATGGCAAAGGCAGTTACTAAGGCACTGACCTGCACATCGAATGAATAGGTTGTTTCTAGGTATTACAGGGGAAAGAGAAAGTGCTAAATATATAGCCAGGACAGCAGAGATGGAGGAAGCTGTTTTGCAGTGGCACAGCCATGTGTCCTCTGCCCCAGAGATGTGAACTGCTGGAGTCAAACCTGCACCTTCTGTCTGTAGAACAGATGCAGCGTGATCCTGGAGTTCCCAGCTGTAACTGTGGACTCATTACCCAAAGGATTTGAGAGGATCCCTTGCAAGAATGTAGCTTATGCAACTTCACTAAAATATTTGTATTGAATAAATGCAGTATTTAAAAGATTACCCTCTGTGTTTCCGATGGAAACCTCTACTTCAAACAGCTCCTTTTTTGTTGCTTACAGGAACACCAGGAGAATCGCTAGATTTACCATCTCATTATCACCTTCGTGGGGATGCTTCTTTTCTATTAGCGTTTTCATGTTGCCTGACTAAAAAATGAGAAATAAGTATATAGAGACCTCTGAACAAAAGAAACCATGAGATGGATTCTCAGCTCAAGTTTAATATTTAACTGTGATCATAATCAGTGGAGCTGTGTTGATTGACATCACCAGCAAATCTGGGCAGGACTCTGGGTGGCTGCTGTGGCTCATCATTGGCTCTCTGAAAAGCTTCTGTTTCTGAATGTCTCTGATTTTTAGCATTAAGTGCTCTGCAAGGTGCACACTGCTTCCTGATGTGTCATCTTCTGAATCACTAAGAAACCTTTCTAATAATACTGAGTTATCTCATCGTCTAACAGAAGTAAGTTCAGAGCAAAACATTACAGGTTTAGTGTCATAAAGCGCACCTTTCTTAATGAAGCTCCTGTCGTGTAGTCCATTTATCAGAGGAGAGTGCTTAAATTCCTTAGTGTCGGTCTCCAAATGAGGTGATGAAGTCAGAAGCCTCTTCTCCCCAGGTGTCCTGCATAGTTGGTGCAGGCAGAGATGCTCCTTTTGTGGATGATTCACCAACTCCCAGGTGAGCCTGTCTTTCTTCTTTATAGAGGAACACAGACAGATGTCTACAGCGGATGGAAATGTTCCTGGAGTGCATTACAGTATTTCCGTCTGTGGCTTCTTGCCTTGTCTCTATCACCAGCATGGCTTCTGCTTGGTGCTTTCAAGAAACCTGAATGCTTTATGTACCAGTGTTTTATTGTGATTTGTCACTGGGAGGTCACAGTCTTGTTCATCTAATCATTTTCTAGTGATAATTACTACTAGTATTTTATGCTTACTGTTTTATGCTACCACATAGGGATAGAGTCCTATGGTGGTAAGCACAATGCAAACCATAAGAAAATGGTGTCTACATGAAAAATTTACAAATGTAGTATGAGGTACGATCCATCATTGTAATAGGCAGAAGGAGTAGGTGACCTTATGGTGATAATTAAATATGATGGGTAGGGTACAGCTTCCAAATCCCAATTCTGAAATGAGAGCAAACATTTACACCCATAATAAGCATGCATGGACAGCAGCAAGCACTGAAGCAGTGTTTACCATTTCAACTGAAATGGGACTGTAGTTGTCAGTTTAATGTCTCAGGGAAGTAAAAAAAACTTTGCTGTGAAAAATGAAAGCGGTTGTTTAGGATTTGGTTTTAAGAATTAGCTGATTTCTTTTTGATCAGTCAGTAGTTAAAGAAGGGTGTGTGTATCAGATTTATCTGCAAAAGAAGGCTCAAAATATTCTACACAGTATATTGTTCATGCAGAAAAACGGAACTTGGTAAATGTGAACTAGCAAATGCAAAGGTGAAATTGGTCAGGTGTCTTCAAAAACATAATAAAAAATAAAGAATGCTTATTAGTCTGTTTGTCATAGATTTACATAAAACATAAGTCTGACTGCAGTTTACCACCGTCCCCAAACAACACGTAGTTCCTCCATCAAGAAGTACAACTTATTTATAAACTAGGAACAGGTTGGTAGGGCGTTCTTTAATCTTGCTTTGCAAGTGTTGGTGGTAAATTTACTAAGTTTCTTGAATGGAATCAACATTTTACAGCAGTTATAACTGTCATTTTTATAGTGAATAAAGAACTAGGAGAGTGAGGGGAAAAAATACCAGTTAATTAGTTGTTGAAATCACCAGAAATGTTTTGCAGACTCAAGGTAGTGCAGTGATTTACAAAAGCTTACAGCTGTAAATACTTTGGTGTATATATGTTTGTGTATAGTCTGTAGATATGGTCCTCATTCACATAATGCCTCCTTCTCCTCCTCTTTCCATCAGTTCAAAGCATCATAAAATGCATCTGAGATTTGTCCTCACGCAAGGTTAGTCCCATTACTTACTTGAGATGGGGCTGTGATTCTCCACCATTGCTCTATTATGTTGGCAGTACCTCACCAGTCATCGCAGCTTCATTTTCCTCCTACGTTATGGAGCTTATTTTCTCTGTACTCTGATGCACCCCATGCTGCAGGAGATACCAGGCATGTGGCAGTCGCCAAGTCTTTCATCTTCAGTATGATATGAATAAAATGGATGGAGAAATAGGAAAGCTTTTCAAACACAAAAAGCAGCCACTGACTCATTGTCTTCTCAGGGCGTGAGCGAGGCCTTCCTGAGAATTTCTGTGGACTTCAGGAAATCCAGTACTGCCTTTAATCTGGCTGTTTGATTACAGTTACTGAGGCAAGCCTTTTAACTCCACTTTCCTGCAAACAGGACTTCTCTTGGCCTTTCACTACAGTGTTTCTTTCAGCAGTGTCTTTCCATTACTTGCTATCAGAGCAGGCTGTTTGAAAGAGCTGGAAACCTCATCCTCAAGTTAAAAGGGAATTTCAGATGATTTTACTGGTGCTAAAATTTGGCAGAGTTTCATGGGCCAGGATAACAAAAGGAATCGATCTGTGTAGTCAATAGGTCGTCTGCCCATTTCTCCCTTTTTTGACGATGGAGCCTTCACAGACAAAGCAGTTCTGGTGAGCTTCAGCATAACATCGTGCTCCTAGGCCTGTGTGCTACAGAATATAAAACAAATACTTTGAGGCAGAAATACTGTACTGATCTCAGCATGATGAGTTTGTATACCAGAGGTCCCTTTTCAGCTCTCCTCAGAGCTTTTTGCTCTTATACCACCTTTAAACAAAGAGATCCCTGTTATTTTTTGTCTCCTCACAAGGCTATCAGTTGACCCGCAGCTTGCTACTAACAAGACTACTGTTTCTCTCAAGGGACTCAACCTACCTTGACCATTCTGGCTGGAGTTATTCCTCACACAGTCTCTTTCTCAAACCCTATTTGCTTTGAATTGTCACCCTTAGCTTCGAACTATGGTGTTCATCATTTGATCCAGCGGCACCAGGGCAAGCGTTTTAGGAGAGGAAAGTGTTGGTGAATATCATGTGTAGCTGCCTAAAAGCATGTAAATGGATGTTTGCCTTCTGGCTGCCTCAGGGTTTGTACGATATCTCAAAAGGTTAAGAAATGTTTATAAGTTGGTATTAGGAAATTGTGAGAAACAGGGAATGTTGGGAGGAACCTGCCATGAGACGGTAGGTAGAAAAAATTCCTCTAAGGTTCTGTTCAACAAAAATAGCCTGTTTTCTGTGATTGTGTCCTTAACAAGAAGTAGAACACTGGAAACATGTATTCCCGTTCCTCATTGCTAAAGAGCTTGTTCTGATGGTTAAATCTAAGAAATAGGTATGCTATGTGCAATAATAGTCTGTGTAATTAATTATGCTACCTATGGCTATGAGCATAATTTCAAGAGGAATAGAAGTAAGCAGCATATAGCAGTTTGAGAAAGGAATCAAGATAAAAGTTTTATGCAGTGGTTTATATTGACAAGGGGTTGGGCTTTGCTCTGCCCTCGCCAGGCTGGAGCAATGAGTGCGTGGCAGCAGGAGTTCAAACCTTGCCCCTTAGTATGCCTGGAAAGTGAAGTGGAGACACAGGTCAGGGTTGTTTGCCCGTCTTACCTGGTTTATTAATCTGTCAGCTCAAAGAACCACTGTGGTATGGCAGTTGTCCAAGTTACAAGCTAATATGTGGAATTACTTTGAAACCAGTGGGAATACTGCAGTTAGTTTAAGTAGGAGAAGCAATTTGCTCATTGTAGGATTAAATATAAAGCAGCGCAGTATTTTCATATTATTTTATTTATTGACTTCTTCTTAAAAAGCCCACTTTAAATTTTAATGGTCATTTTAGAGCTATTAAGTCATCAAGTAGTTAATGGTTTAAAGACTTAAAAACTGTTCAAAGGTTTTTAGACTAAATATTACAGTATATCAGTTAACACGTTGCCTGGCTTTAGAAATGTAGCATTTGCAATGCATGTTTGACATGCTTGGGGCTACTCCAAGTCTTGATACTCAGAAGGAACCAACTGCAATATTAGGCTTTAATATTTTATGAGAGTCAAGCTGTTTACGAGGTATGTAGGAAAAGTGGATTATATTTTGTCACAGTGCAGGTTTTCACGCAAGGTGATATATATATATATTTATATATATATACACATGGGACAGGTTTAGCTCCTCCCCAAAAAGAGAAACATAATGTGACTCTCAAAAATTAAAGAATATATTGCCTATGTTGAATAAATTGGATTTAAACATTTTCCCAGGAGAGCAAGCAGGTTTTCAGTTCTGATCCAGCAAAATGCTACTTTCTGGCTGGCTCCGCTTGTCCATAACATGCATAAATGTGGAGTGGGGTGAAGGCTGCTGCTCAGGAGTAGACTGTGTTCATGCACCAGCAAGAAGCTTTTTGATGGCTGGAAAATCCTTGTAGCTGGTGATTTGGCTATCACTGCCATTTTGTGCGGTTTGAGGTGGCAAAACAACTGCAAGTTGACCACAGAGTATGTTTATTACAGTGGTGAAAACAGGCCAATGAGGATGTGATTTGTCCAGTATTATTGCATTAAGAGTGCTAGATACACAATTTAAGCTGGGTCCCAGAAATGTCAATTCAATTTATTAAATGCATGTTTTTAAGTCTTTTCTGTGTGTTTTCTTCCAGTTACCCTAGAACCTTATATTCATTTCTCCCCAGATTAATCCTTTTAGTATTTTTATATATATATATATACTCATTATGCATTGTTCTCTTTTTACCTTACTATTTCAGATAATTTGGTTTTCCTGTAATAGTTTCTTAGACTCAGATAATTTTGTAGTTGGATGTTAATATCTTCATGAAATAGAAGAATGATGGCTTGATTTTTTTTTTCCCCCCTTCTAATAGAGGGTGACCATTCAAAACTGAACAGCCTTAGTGACTGGAGAACTGTTATTATACAGGGTGTGAATTACAGCAAAAGGACTGTAAAATGCGATAGAATTTCAGACTTAGATAATAAAGATTCATCTCAGATCTTCTGAGATTATAAAGGTGTTAAATGACTTTCTGTGCCTTTCTAATATTTCAGATTTCATAGTAACATCGCTGTCGAGGTCTATTTGACATTCTGTAACACTTTCTCAAACAACAGCCTGTCTCTTTTCCTGACAGAGAGCATGCTTTGAATAAAAGTTCATTAGTCTATTGAAACATCTCAGTTAATTGCTAAGCTAGTACCCAGAATTGTCAAGTTCATATTTCCATCTGTGCCACAAGCGTAGCAATAAAGAATTTTTTTGGACAGGTTAATTTGCCTAAAATACCATGTAGTCAATCAGAGTAACAAAGTTGTTGATGGGAGCATCTGTCAAACTGGAGCTTTCATCAGAGCTGTCCCTCTTTGCTAGATGAACATCTCTGGCTTCCATGAGTTGGCAGAAGTACAGCAAACAATAACAGCAGCTGCACTAGAATAATGTTATTCCGATGCTAAACACCAAACAGCTGGGTGTTGCATTGGTAAGAATGGTTTATAGTTTAGCTTCTTATGAAAATAAAATTCAGTCATTCAGATATAGCATTGTTTTAATATTTAATTTAGATTGTTTATATTATTTGCATTTTGTTAATTTTACATTTCATGTAATTTGCTTGAAAATAGCACTTTCTTTGAAATTGTGTATGTGCATGTGCGTGCATAAAGATTCCTAATACGTGGTGCTTTTCTTTAAGAAAACAAAAACAAATTAAATGCATTAAAAGCAAATTAAATGTATAAACTGAAATTATTTGAATGAGTTGGGAACTTGCATTGAGATTTCTAAGGCATGCACTACATGGCCCACAGTGTGCCATTAATTTTCTGACAATCAGAAAGATCATTTAACAATTAGGTTCCAATCTCCTACTGCATTTCTCTCATCATCCGTAGTGCATACAGTGACTACATCCAGTATTTGTTACATGAAACACATCAACGTTAATGGAGAGAAAAATACAATAACTCATTTTCCTACAAATAACATTTTTTCATGCTCTAGGAAACGAGCTCAAAACTCGAGTAATTCCAGCTAAATCAGTGGATTTAGCCTAGATTTACTGTAGCATGAAAGAGGGTAGAATTTGACCGGTAACATCCAGAGCTGCAGAGCATAAAAGGGATGAGATGTGATGAGCATTACAGTATCAAAAAATAAGTTTTCATCTGTACCTTTTCACTAGTTCTGAGAAGAGTAGAGGTTCCTTGAAATGTTTCCTTGAAAACGTCTCTCTATTGTTGATGACTGTAAATACACATGTACCTGCGCGAACTGCGTAACTGCTGAATACGAGGTACTTTTGTATATGAGTGCTTGTTTATGGGCGGGCCTGCATTCTGTCACAAAATTTAGGATCTCTGAAAGCTGAATTATGTCTGTAAAGTGATAAAATTCCTAAATTAAGTACTGATGATTTGCTTCACGTGTGATATGCCGCTGTCATAAGTGCTAGTAAGAGTTTTAAGTGGAATTAGATCTTCTTTGTCTTTTGGTGGGGGGCACTGATTTCATGCAGTACTAGTGTAGATACTTCTTCATTTTTAGTAAACACATGGCATATTCTTTGCAGAAGGAATGTGGTAGATTTGATAAAATTTATAACCTGTTTTAAAAGCGCATGAGCATTTGGGGTACATGTAAATAAGGATAGGAACAGGAATAAAATGTTGCCTTCATTTAAGGCAGAAGAAGCTTCACTTAAATAGGACTGAGATTTCACTCAATATATAGTAATTCATTAATTAAAATAACGATATTGTTGTATGATATAACCTACAAGGGTGGTACAGTGCCAGCACGCTAAGGCCAAATTGCAGTAATGGTAAATATGTGGAGTGTGTGAGAAGAAGTGAGACAGACTTTGAAGAGAAGGGAAGACTGCCCTCTTTTGGGTTGTTTTTGGGTTGTTTTTTTTCTATTTGAAAATAGAAGGTAGCATTTCCCATTGCTCTCCTGCTCCTTCTCCTCCTCCCCCAAGCCGAGGAAGTAGCTCTTTCCTGCAGCTGCACAGCCAACTTGCTGAGCTCCCTACTCCATGTCCATCTATTTTAGCTGCGCGATGGGATGACAGCTAGCTGGTGTGCGGGTTGGAGAGCACGATTTGATGGAGAAGGGTTTTGTCGCACTGTACCAGGTAATGAATACTGAAACTTTTCATAGGATTATGTAACTTTTGAGGAAGCTTTCATGAGTAAAAGTCTCAATTTTGTTGTTGTTGTTGAAAAGCCGCAGGGCATTTCTGTGCATACCTACACAGGTAGCACCAGTAGCTGGATATTCACCAGGCACGTGAGAGACCAGCAGGGAAGGGCCATGAGTCTGTATGTCCCATCTCTCACAAGTGAACGTGGACTATTGGATTTTTGGAAGCACAATGTATTTTTTCATGAAAGTCTGTGAAATGTCTGAGGCAAACCCCACGTAAGGACCAGAAAAAGAAAGGAAAAAAAAATCACAATCTTTTGCACAGGAGAGAAGACCATTTGTAGCTTTTCATTTCTGTGAGATGGTGTGAGGCCTGACCTCGTGAAGCAACAATACTTAACAAACTAACAGAGATGTGGCAGGCTGTTTATTTGCAAAGCACTTTAAGATCCTCTTCTAAAAGATGGTAGAAGTGTACTCAGCATTAGTACTATTTTGGTCTTTCCTTGAAAAAGCACCATTCCTCCTGAATACATTTACTTTTCCATCATGGCTGGGTTCCCTGGCAACTTCTTCAGTGAAATCAAACATATGTGTGTTAGAGAGAGAGTCTGCTGAAGGGGAGCGTATTATAAAGCTCTTCTGTGGGGTACGGAGTCCCTTCTCACTGCCTCATCCTGGTGTTTGGCAATAGTTGGAAGGGAAGAGAGGACAAGGTGGGCAAAGATAAATTTGTGGAACGTGCAATTCCATCCCCCATCCATGCTGTCCTGCTTCTCTCCAGGCCCCTTAGATGAGGAGGGAAAGCAGTTGGCAGGAGGAAGACTTGGGCAATAAGAAAAGTCCATCAATTTTGGAAAAGCATAAGCCTATCAGCTACTCTGTATTCTGTCAGGCCGTGGGGAAGAACTTAGCTTGTCTTATTAATGTCATATCAACATGTCTTATTAATAATGATAGAATCACTCAATACCATCCAAAAAGAATATAATAAGATCAGCTATTATAAGAGGTCAGGGCACGGAGAATTTTTTTCTGAATACAGACATCCATACAAATATGTAGATA
Organism: Pandion haliaetus; assembly: GCA_013401275.1. Lineage (NCBI taxonomy): Eukaryota > Metazoa > Chordata > Aves > Accipitriformes > Pandionidae > Pandion > Pandion haliaetus. The sequence continues at coordinate 327,473 of VYZV01017664.1, read as the reverse complement.
GGTTTCTCTCTCCCTTTTTTTTAGAGTTCGTGTTCTTAACAAAGTCAACAGAGGTTTGCAGAAAGCCTCTACTATTTTCATTGTCCTGAGATTGTGACTTTTGCCCTTGGAGTTGACCTGAGTATCTGTGAATCCACAGATGTATTCAGGCAGATAGCCAGCGTGGTATAGTTCTGAAAGTTTACCCCTGTTTGCCCCAACTACCGTATCTTGTCATTGGAATCAGTCTTGGTCTGAGATTATTTAAAATCTTGCCAGTAAAACCTTCATTTACTAGCAGATGGGGTTGGGTTTTTTTCCAGATTTACAGCTTCAAAGTAGAGCTCTGTAGGTGTGGTGGGTTTCTGCAGAGCTTTGCAGATGTGACTGCAGTGTCAGGCTGGAAGTATGGGTGCTGGAAATCTGGATGCTAGGTATCAGGACATGCCCAACTAAAAAGTAAGTACTATTGAATTCAAACTGTGGCCAGAGAAGAGCTTATCCCAGTGGTGTTTTCTCCTTATTCTAGCTCCATCTTCATAAATCCACTGAGTTGGAAGTGGTTACTTCCAACTTACCGTGTGAAAGAGGGTGGCTCCAGATCATAGCATTTTTTTCTCGTATAGATTATTTGAACATTTTTGTTTTAAATGAAGGATGAATTGGTGGCAGTTACGAAATTTTCTATGTGGCTTGTATAAATTGAGTTCAGTTATGATTACTTGTTTTATTTAAAAGTAGAATAATTGACCAGCTGTTAATGGCCAACTTTTGAAGAGAGGTCTTGATCCTCTGTTAACTTTACATTCCTGGAGGACAATTTCTCATGAAACCAACATAATGTGTTGCTAATGATTACTTTATCGAGTCCATCGGCTCCCTGGGAACCATTAAGCTAGAAGACCATCTGCTGCTATTAGTCCATTCATGCCATTCCTGTGGCTTGACCTGCGGGTGATGTGCAGGGAGTTTGGCCAGCGTGTGCAAAGCAAGTGTCAAAAGCTGGAGGTTTGGGCAGGTGTGGGCTTGTGCTGTTTTCCCTAGCAAACGCTCAGCCACAACTGTTGAAGCAATGCTGAAGATCAATCAAGTCAGACAAGTTCTGAATTTGTGAGGAATCCAGAAATAGCCATTTATGGAGGCTTAGTGGGATTGTTAAGTCTATGATCAGAGCCAGGAACTAGACAAAGCCCAAGAGAAAACAATTTCCCAGACAACAGGAATAACAGGAGATACGTATTAGAAATTGCTAGAGTATCCTCTTTGAACCAACCGTACTGTCTTAATTAGCTCCTTTTAGCAGATGAACTGCAGCATGGAGTCTGGACTTGCAAAGCCTTGGGTGGCTCACAGGACACGCAGAGGTTAACGCAGTCTGAGGCCCTGAGGGACTGGTAGGGCACTGAGTGACTTTCTATAGATCACAAGCTGTAGGATTTTACCCAGTGACTCTGTTGCTCCTGTAACTTCTATGCAGTTAAAATGCTCTTTCCAGACAGGCAGCTAGTCATGATTTGAAAGCGGCGAGATGTGGAACATGACCCTCCTTTTGACCCTTTGTTCCATCTCGTAAGTGCCTTCGCTGTAAAGAAAGTCGCACCCTACAGCTTATTTTCTGCCTTCAGTTTGTGGCCATTAATTCTTGCTATTTCTTTGTTGGGTGGAGTTCCTTTGTATCTGTCTTTTTGCCTTTTGGTTGTACAGAAACCTTGAAATGTGACTGTTGCGAGTCCAGAGATCTCACAAATATGTGCCAGAAAGCTTGCCTGCTTTTATTTTTTTATTTTTATTTTTTATTAAGTTGGTCTAATAAAACACATTAGCTCTTCCTATGAACTGTGATAACCTAACCTAAAAAGCATTAGGGCTATGACAACACACCACCGTGTTGCCTCTTATATCTGCACTAACGTTTCGGGTATGCGTATGGTTTTGCTTCACTTCTGTCTGTGAGCTCATGCGCTTTGTGGCACTATAGATTATGTTATATGAGAATGACAGTTTTATTTGCTTTTATTGTCCGCTGTGGAAGCATTGCAAGTTTGATTCTAAATTAATCTTTATTGTGTTTTTAAATTTCTTCTTATTCCTTGACATAACCTGCTATCTCTCAGACTTAGCATTGCTGGCTACAATCAATTTATTATTCATAAAGGCTCTGTTTTGACAGCAGTAGACTGGATTCAATTACTGCCAAAAGGCCCAGTCATACCAGGCTGCGGTGTTAGGAAATGAATTGTTCAGTGACACGATCTGTCTTAGTGAACATTAAGTGATACTCTAATAANGGGGGGGGGAAGCTTTGGGAACATTTTTTGTTACCCCCTGTGAAAAGCAGTAGTGAACAGTAGAGGAAGATAAATTGACAGATTGTTACTAGGTGAGGCATCATGTAAAGTCAGCTAAGGCCTACTGCTACAGCTCTGCTGCGTGTGCTGCTGGAGGGTGGACTGCAGTAGAAGACTGAAGACTGCAGCAATACATGGAGCAGCAGACAAAATTAACACCATCATTTAGTTTTATTTGTTACAGTTTTAAGTGAGCTGGAGGATAAAAATGTTTAAAATAAACCCTTGGAGTAAGACTGTGCCAGAGAATCCCTGAATCTTCATATTTCCAAATGACAGAACTGTACCTCTTCTTTTCATGGAGAAAAAGGAAGAAGGGAAGACCAGTCCAGATTATCTTTCAGGCTGACAGGTGAGAGGATTGACTGTAGGAGTTTTGAAGGCTGCACAGGGTGTCTGTCAGAAGACAGCAAGTTTTGCTGACAGCGTCAGATTTACACACTTGCATGGGCACGCACTCATCCTGTACACCGAGACAGTGACTAAACGCCAGTTTCCTTCCTCAGACTACATTCCCCTTCCAGGATAAAACCACTTTCTTACTGAAATAAGACCCTGCAGACACTGTGGGTAAAAAAAGCTATTTTGCCCTAAGGTCTTTATTGTGTCTTTTCTTGAGAATTAATTTTTGTTGTTACTGCTTTCCCTAATCGGAGTTGCCTGTCGGATTAAAACAGGTATAGGAGGAGGACAGAAGAAATCTCCATGCTCATTTGTCACATGGTCAGGCTTTTTTCTAGAGCAAGAGTGGAGAAATTTGGCACATGCTATCTTTCTTCCATGTGAAAATACACAGGTTCAGGTGCTGAAATCTGCGCCATGGTGATAATAAGGGAGGGAGTGATTCTCAGGAGAAGCTGAGTCCCTCTTTGCAGCAGCTAAGGGGAGTTTGGGGAGTTTTAGAAGAACCTTTCTGCAAATGACGGGATCCGTTGTGGGAGAAGCTCGTGTGGAAATGCAGTCATTTCTGAATGTCTAAAAATGTGCCAGGAATTGGAAGTCCAGGGAGCTGAATTCTTTTGAAGGTCAAGTCCTAAGTCTTTCAGATAACAATTTCATGTAACACCTTGAGGAGGAAAACTGACTTTTCATTGCTGAGTCAGCTGATTCACCTCACCAGCTTACAGCAGACGGCTCAGAAACTGATAATAATTACGCTCAGCTCTTCTAATAATATTTTTCATTAGTACATACTGAGGCAATGAGGCATTTCAGGAAGTCGATATCATTGCAGTTATTTTAAAACTCAGAGAAACTGAGGCAGAAAGGTGTGTGCAAGGTCATTCAGTAACCCACTGGTAGAGCAGTAGATACAGCCCAAAAGCATTTTATCTTTCATGAATGCCAGCAAAACCAAAACAAGAGAGTCCAATAACAGCTCTCCTCTTCTCTACTCTCTCACATGCATTTCTTTTCATTTCTGTTTCACTATTCTTCAGCAGTGATTAAGGGAAACATTCAAAGAATGAGGGAAATGTGAAGCAGAAAGAGAGACACATACACACCCCCACCTGCATGAAGAAGTGAATTCTAATGCAGGAACTGGAGAAAGAAAAATACTGATGCTGAAGCTAATGGATGCGTTAATACTGTCAGGGTAGGACTGCAAAGGCAGGGGGGCAGGGTGTTGAGTTTGTTTTTAATGCCCGTTCTTAGAACAGTGTCTAACTTACTAATTCAGAATAGGACATTACAGTATATCTGTGAGCTTGTCCATAATTACTATATTCCACAAGCTTCTGAACCTCCTGTAGCAGTTACTGGTATAGGTATAATACTGGATTTCACAGTACCATATATACTTACTTCTGTATTTAATTCCGCTTGCTCGTGTGGACATGCACAAGCACAATCAATTTCAGCTGTAGTTTCTCTGTATTTTTTTTAATGAAAGTGGTCATTTTTGCCCTTTTTACCTGTTCAGCTGTTGAAGCTGCATCTTCCTCACTGTGCACTATCAGCCCCTTGTCTGTGACTTTCCTCTGGCATCTCCATTGATGGTATCATAGCTGATTGCAACATTGCTGGGGCATTTTGCAAGGAGAAAGAAGCTATATAGCATACAGGCTTCTAGCATGACCATGTATTTTGTGAGTAGCTTTTTAGTTTGGCTTTTATGACTTACTTGGATCAGTTAAGGTTTTTTCTGATACCTTCTGTTACCTGTGCTACAGCTTGCCAAATTACTAAATGACTGATCAGTTGTTTTTATTCAGTAATGTATTCTGCCCATTACAATATTATTCAGGGGAAAAAAAAAAAAAACCAAAACAGTTATTCAATTAATATCAATTGCCAGCTCTTCTTAGAATCATGTCATAAAATTCTGCTATAACTATCTTACCTAGGGGCAAAAAGCAGATGTTTTCCATGCAAATGTTTCTTATAATGGAAAAGGAAATGGTGGAAAGTAGTGAAGGAGAAAAGCAGAAACAAATCACCCTGCTGTATATTTCCTATATTAACTACCATTCTGTGAGATTGCAGTGGGTGTTTAAAAACCCATCGTTTCTTCTTGTTACTGATTAATGTTAGTCTCTAATGCAGCAGGAGTTGCATTAATTGCCACTCTTCTTATTTTTTTTCCCCATTCTTATGGTAGCTTGACTCCAATATAAATAGGATGTTTCAGCATTTCATGTTTTAGTTACCTGGTCTAATAGATATTTCAAATTCTCCATGCATAGTTTGGCATCTGTCTGCATCCCTTCCTTTTAAACTGATTATCCTCTACTTCAAACGATGAGTTCTCCAACTAATAAAATGGTTCCTGGAGAAGCTAAAATAGAGTGTAAGCAGAATTGAAAACTTTGCCAAAGTAACAGAAAATATCTTCTTCCTTGAGTCATGCCATCATGGTAAAATTCTAGAAAAGGGAGGGCCAGACGTTCATTTGGAGCTGCAGGGGGAGAGATTGTGTCTGCATGGCTAGACAAAATGGTATTCACAGTGGACCAAATTGGGCTGAAATATGCTAAATAATCGCAATGAGACAATGAGGCATGGGCAATAGGTATTGTTTCCCCAGGAAATGCTCTGGAAAGATATGAGCAGACTAGTTTTTACTCCTTTTCCTTGTTTTTCTTCCCTTCTTTCTTTCTTTCTCTCTCCATCTGAATCAAATCTTCCACTGGAAAGGAGGATAATCTAAAGGATATCCTCCTTCTGATTTTGTTTAAAAAAAAATAAAGGGGTTTATTAACTATTTTTAAAATAATAGACATACATAAACTACCTTTGAACTCATGGGATAACCCAGCCTAAACTGAGCTCCAGATAGCTCTGGATAGAGTCCTACTGCTGGTAGGTGGCTAAAAGCAACATGGTGGCTTGAGGTTTCTGCTGTGAGGACAGTGTGTAGCTACATGTGTGTATTTAGTAGCAGGAATATCGAAAGGTGTGACTTTGGTGGTTAGTAATCTGCTTCATCGATCCTTAGAAGTCTCAGCTCAATACAACCTATCACAACAGAAAAAGAGTAATAGCTGAAGAGAAGCTGTGTTGCTCTAGGAGGGAGTCAAGCGTCAGGGAGAGCATCCAGAGGAGGAGAATAGTATGGATTCAGAGAACAATGAGTGTTGGAGCACTGCAGATGAGCTTTGGATGCTTGCTAATGTTACTTACTGACTTTTCAGTACCATGGCTTACTAGGTACCTCAGCAATCATTGAAGGCTTTTCTTTTTCTGAATGACTTTCGTGCTGGGGCATTACAGATAGAAAACGTCATCTTCATTTCATTGAAATAATACATCCCCTCCTGAGATTGGGAAGAAAACAGCAACCCAAAGCTCAGTTCTGAACGGGTTGAATATTCTGAGAGGTCTTCACATTGCCACTAGATGTGTCTTTCGTATCCCAGTAGGAGAACCACTTTTGCAAGCTCAACTTTCTCCTCTCCTGTTCTTCAGCTAACTGAAATGCTACTTTCCCTACTGCAGCTGCCACTTCCTTTTGTATATTGAGTTGTAATCCAAATTTCACACTGTCTTTGGTCACCCACTTTACTACCTACCAAAGCAGTTTCTCAGACTTTCTGATAAGGAAATCATCATCAGCGTAAAGTTGATTGCAGCATCTGCACTCCCCACTTCTTCCCCCTCCCCATCGATGACACCATCGAGTCTGGCTCCACTGATAGTGATGCAAAAAAAGAAGAAAACAGCAAGAATGGATATTGCTGTCCAAAAAAAAGTTATGTACAAGCAGCACATACCCAAGTAAAAATACGGCAGTCTATGAGATTTGGAAACTATTCATGGAGTTCATCAAAAGCAATGAACTAAATATGCTACATCAACAATGATTTATTATCTGTATACCTAAACCCTAGCTGACGCAATCAATACGTTTACAATCCAGACCATAAAGTGTTTAAATTATATAACGTGCATTCTGTGACATCCTACTCTAGCAGTAGCACAGGCAATTACTCCACAGGCTATTGATAATAACCACTGGCTACATCAACTCGCATGGTAATTTAACGTCTTATGTCTCATTGAATTAATTGATTTCCTTTATTTGCTGTATATATAATTTGCTGTGTTTTATTATTTTTTCTCTTAATGAATACTTTGTGCCTTTCTAGTGTGTTATAGTAAAAGAAAAAGAATTTGTTAATTGAGGTGTTCAGGTCTTCAACGGCAGGGAATGGGATATTATTTCACAACATAGCATGATAAATTTACTAATAAATCATAATCCTAATTGTGTCTTATACATGAAGCAGCTACTGAGATCTCAGAGCAAGCCCAAGTATTCTGTCTTCCACCTTACCTATTTGAGAACCTGCAAAATAACCTGCATGACAGAGATGCTGTGCCTCCTGTGCAATGGAGAAGTGCCCACCTATAGCATTTTTCTCCAAGAGGTGGTTAATGGGACTTTGCCAGCTAAAAAGATGGTGGAGCATGTGCATCAGGCTATATCTGCTAATTTCCATGAACTTGATAGCAAACTTTTGCCAACCCACTGTGGGTAATGAGCAGTTCTTGCCAATTGTTGTTTGCTAACTCTACCTCATCCCCTTTGTCCCCTACACCTCCACCCTACCAGGCTTTTTTAATAGATTTCATCTGAGAAAAAAATGTTTTCAAAATACATCCTTTTAATTGTGTTCAAGACCACCCAAACCTGGTTTGGGGGACTTCTCATCTTCAAAGCAATTTATAGCACTAGCTGATAAATATTATGTTACAGTTAATATATCAAAGCATACTGTGGTCTGAAACAGAATTGGTAGGTCATCCATCTGTGTCACATGAAAGGAACTGTTTTCCTGGTTTGGTCTGCTATTTACCTCTTTACCAAACTAAAGGAAGTATTTCTTCATATTGGAATAGTTGTAAAGCAATGGAATCCTGTTGTGTTTGGAAAAGGTTTCACATGCCAACCATAATCTTTATACTGTTTTAGCTGTTGGGTCAGCTGTTTTACCAAAGCTAACATCAGTCTCTTTAGAAGAAAATCCTTTCTGCAAGAAAATGGGTGATATTTTATCAGGTTAACCAGATTAGGTGCAGGTGTTGGCTGAAGAGGCCTCTATTTTTCAGTTTCCCATAAACTCAGTTCTGTCCCTTTAGACATTCGCTGAGCATTGTTAAAAGAACATTACCTTATATATGAAAATCAGGGAATGGCAAGGTTGCAAAGTAATCAGAGGGAACAGTGCATCTGAAAGACCGGCATGTCTCATTCGTGGTTTTGCAGCACATTAGATATGTGGCTCTAATCAGTCACGTGAGAAAACTCTAAAGGCACCTGGCGATTAAACCCACCTTTTCAAAGATAGCCTCCAAAAAATGTACACAGCAATTAGCTTAGTAAATTGGCTTGTTTCCTGAAACATACTAATTCTTTCTGAATTATTTAAAGTGACTTCTTTATAGTTTATAAAGTTAAAGATTTTTTTGGTGATCTTACACTCTGTGTCCTCAGACTCTGAATTAAGGATAAAATTAAAGACATAAAGCCCACAATGAAATGTGAACAACTGCCAGCTATGACTGCAAACAGTTTTTACAAATAAAGGTAATCTAGTACCTCCACCCACTCTGTCAGCCTGGAGGAGCTTATAGTGACCTCTGTCTCTATTTAAATCAGTAATCTGATATTCTTGAAATGTGATAAGGAGTTTTGAAAGAAAAGCACTGGCTACTATCTTTAATTACAGTCCTTAAGAAAGCCTCCAAATTTCAGCTGCCGTAGCCTTTTATTAAACTATTCTACTGTTAAGGATCATTATAAAAAAATCCATAATCAACCTTAAAGCCTTCAGTTTGAAGAATAAAAAAGAGTATAAACACGGAGGTTCAGTTGTAAGCAGAGAGCAGATAAGAGAAGTGAGAGTTGAGAACAAATCCTTGGGAAGCAGATGGAGCTTGTACTGTTTCTCTTTCTTCTAAAACCTCAGTTCTCAGCGGAGAACTTACGGTCTGTTAACTCCTGAAAATTTGAAGGGCAGATGCTTCTTGGCCCTTTAGAAAACACAAGCACTGCTAGTGAAGGAGTTGCCATTATCTCTAGCCAAGTATTTTGTATTTCTTAGCATCACATTTTTTCTGTGCTAAGGGAGCAAGCAAAATGGATTTGATGGCCAGGTGTCTTGTCTTGGTCTCATTCTTGTTCCTACTGTTGCCTTACACACGTTTCTCTTCTATCTGATGAAAAGTGTTGTACTCATTTTTATTTCCTTATTATGCTAAGAATTAAACTTTGAGAACAGCGGCTGGTTGCATTCACTAGGAATTGAATTCTTTAACTATAAAATTATGTTCTACTTATTCATGAAAATGGATCAATTAAAGTCAAGGGGACTACTCACATGAGTAAATGCTAATTAACAAAACTGATGCTCTAATGAAGAGGACATAATAACATTGCAGATAGACCCTGAATATTAAACATACTTTGCTTGGCAGCAGAAGAGGTGTTTACTCTATAGTATATAAGCAGTTTATTAAATTTCTGGTTGTAAATAAATGCTTTGGGTTGGCTTTCTAATTGGTAAATGTTCTGTACTTTTAGACTCAAGTGCTGTCTTGAGAAGTTAGGATGCATACATCCTAAGTATGCTCTTAAGTCAGTGCTGATACGTAGCTTGGTGATACGTAGATTGCTGATACCTTCTAACTAAATCAACTTGTGATGTTGCCGTTACAGGGAGGTGGCTTTTCTGCAATAAGAAATTAAGTTATTTCTTGCCCAGCTGGAAAAAAGCGGTCTTTTTTTCTATGCCTCTGAAAAAATAAAATTAAAAAAAGCTCAAAAAGCCTAATAATATAAAGAATGACATCCGATATCACATGTAAGTCAGTGGGAGAGAGTCTTCAGAACAGCCTGGTAGCTGGATTTTCTCATTAATTTATTTTCCTATTCATGGAAATTCTACTTTCATCACCAAGTGAACTTGGTGCCAATTAATTAAATATGAACTATTGATTAATGTATGAAGAATGGTGGAAGCTGTGGCTACAGGACTGGTCTATTTTCAGAGACTTTTCTGTATTCTAACTAATATTTTCTTAATATTTCATAGTTCAGGTCTGAATTAGCAGAAATAAACAATCACTTTAAGGGAGATGAGAGGTGGTCCCAGCAATGTGTTTTTGCAACAGGGCTGTGTACAGATTAGAACTTAAATGGGGACAAGGCCTGGGAGCCCTATGGTACAGTACACCGGCCATGATTCCTGTCCTGACTTACAGATGGACAAAGTATTGCATCAATGGCTGCGGTACGGTTTGCCTCAACTCAGCAGGCAGGCATTGCCAGGTGGCACCAAGAAAGGAAGGACATCCAGGGAATAACTCCTTTGACTTAAGTGGGAGTTGGATCAGCTGCATCACATCTTCTCTTAGGTCTTTTGGGGCAGAATTGAGATAGTTGAAGATAGGATAGACAGCAGAAACAAGAGGCACTCAGGAGGGGAAGAAGATGAATGCTAATATGGCTGTGTCACCAGCTGCTGAGTGTCTCCTCCAGTCTTACTGCTTTCCGCTCCTCTGTTCTTCCTCCATCCTTTACTTTTCATTTCCACATTTTTTCTCAAATGGGCGGGGGGTGGGGGGAGGGCACCCAGCAAGTCTTGTTGACCAAACCTTCTTTTCTATGTGCTGCTGACATCACCGAAATCCAGGCTTGTCTTTCTGACTTAAAGCTTAGTTGAAAATGCAAGCATGAAACCAATCTGATTGAAGGGCCTGGGCATGCCTCTGGTATAGAAGTCTTTCACATGTATCTAGCAGGAGAGATGAGAAATGTTACATGAGGACATTCAGCTGTGACAGATCCTGAAAACTGGGATCCTGGAAAGAAATCCTTTCCATTTGTACTTTAAACAGTGGATTTGCTTGGAAGAACTGCTAACTTCAGGATATTATGAGCATATATTAGTTGGGCTCCACATCCATGGAAAATGTGACGTACTATTGCTGAGGAACCAGCAACAAAATGTTTCGTGCTGCTTCTCACACAAGTAGGTTGTTATTTCTGATTTCTAAAATAACTTTTTTATGTTAATCAAAGTTCTGTACAGCCTTAGCACTGAGCAGCAAGACAAAATGGACCATAATAAAATAAATTGAGGGAAAAGATTTTTAAAAAAAAAAGCAAAAGTAAAAAAATACCCAGCCTTCAAGCGCTAGTTTCTCAGTAGGTATTATGTTCGTGGAAATTTTGTCTCTGCATTTTCACAAGAAAATAAAAAGTATAGTAACATAGTACAATATCAAGCAAAACCAAATTATCCTGTGACATGCATGGTTACCAGTATATCCAGGCATCCACATTTGTGCAAGCCCATTCACAAGATGTTCAAAACAGTAAACAGATACGATTCCATTGATGTCTAATGAAATTCACCACAAAAAGGCTTTTCCTAAAGACGGTCTTTGAGACTGAAGTGACAGACAGATGTCAGGGTGATTTGCTAAGTGTGAGATGAAAAATTGATAGCAAACGAATTATTTAAGTCATTTATGGGATGTGATTTGGCCCAACCACGAAGAATGCTTGTCTTTTATGGGTGAGTTGGAGTGTTATCAATCACCCATTACATATATTATTTGTGCATAGTGATATGGCATTGACCCAATACTCAGTAATAAGGGTTCTGTGCGTGCTTATCACATTGTTTGATCCCAACCTCATCTGTCATTAAGACATAATGTACGAAATGTAATGTATTTCCATTCTCCATGCAGATAAAACTTACTAGTATCTCCACTATAATCTCTGGTTGCCCTAATACCGACCCACAGAAAGCTAAACATCTATCTCCAAGCTAATCCTATTCTAGCACTCTCAGGAAACAACTGCTTTTGGTCGAAGAGGTTATATCTAGATTTGAGCAGGGCTTTCCAAGGTAATACGTTAGGATGTTTTCTTGGTGTTGGTTTGTATGGTAGAGTGCCTTTGATGCATGGTCCGTCATGTAGCTTCCTACGTGCAGTCTTTCAGACCTTCATAAGCCTGATAGACGAATGGGTAATTTCAGGGATGTAATGAAAACTAGAACATTGACTGGTTAGCTTGGAGGGCCCTGCAGTGCTAATTAAGATCTCAAGCGTGTCTTGGTGACCTTTGCTCTGCTTGCACATGTTGTGTGAAGGGACACGGTCAGGTGAGGTCAGGACAGGTAGGTTGTACTCTGACATACTAAATATCAGTTCATTAAAATAAAATGGCATTGGAAGAACTTGGAGGAAGAAAGGATTTGTAAGTTAAGTTACTGAACGAACTGAGGACATAGGGTCTAAGCCATGATCTACTGGAGTCAAGGTAATCTGGAGGTTTTTATTATGCTTAAAGAAAGAAAAATTAAATCATTACTAATCATCGCAGACAGTGATAGGGGTGCCTGGTTTTCCGATGATGGTGTTCTTTGTGTTTTACAGTAAAGCGTCTATGCCTTTTTTCAAGGAAATCTCAATAGTAGTTGAACTTTTTATATATTTTACAGCATTTTGGGGGATTAAAATATCAACTTTTTTCACTTTCTGGGAATGCACTGTCTAACAAGTATCCTTTTCCATTTTTCATTATTTTTGCAATAACATTTATAAAAAAAGTAAATTAAAATATTTAAACACAACACACTGAAAACATTTGTTCATGCCTGCTGGCCAGATTCCAACTTGTGTAATTAAATCTTGCAGTCTGCTACCTAAATTCTTCCTGCAGTTTCTACTCAGTACACTCTCCTTCCTTAGTTTCTGGCCTCCACTAGTTTCACTGTTGCTTTGCACTGCAGCACAGCTGCCACATTGTATCACAAGGATGGCTGAATTTCTTTGGGAAAAATGACTTTCATATATAAATAATTGTTAAAGTGCTTTGGAAACCTCCCTGGGGTGGAGAGCACCATTGAAAAATAATAAGCCTTACAAATATCTTATTAATATTGAACCCGTTGTTGATCACATTCAAAACCAGGGGCAGGGATGGGGAGCAGGTTAATCTTAATCCCGGGACTCAGGAAACCTGGCTGTGATACCAAGCTCTACTACAACCTCCTCTATAAGATTGGACAAGTTATCCTTTTGTGCCTCACCTGCCCCTTGGACTTTCTTGCACAGTGGCTTATTTAATAGGTATTTTTACACTCTTCTGAGCAAGGGCTTTTTGTTAGCATGGGTGGCCCATTCTCTCTTTGTGGTCTTGACGTTGAAGCCACAAAGACAGGCTGGAATGGGCAACCAGAAAGTCCCAATATGTGGGTTCAGGTTTATGCTACCCTTCGTGTCACTGCCCTATTTGTCACTACCCTTTACAAGCGAACGTAGATATTTTTCTAAGTTAGAAATGATTAGGTATTTCTCACTGTTGCACACAAGGGATCACCCAGCAGACTTGTTTGTCCTGTGTTGATGCTCTGTTGCACAGTGTAGGCATTTAAGCTCCATCCATTGCCAGCTTTTTCATCCTTCTCCCCTTATCTACTCTTTTGTAACCTTGGAAAGCAATTTGTAACACATGTGAATGTGCAGAAAATACTCAGTGCTGATTCCCATACAGTAGAATAGTTACTTATAGCTGTCCTTTAGTTTGAGTGAAGTCCTTCACTTTATGCTCAGATTAACCAATGTTCCAACTGAATTTGATGTTATCGCTCTTTTATTGATGTGAATTATTTATAGCAGAACTCTTGGATCATCAAAACGCAATTCCTGAGACTGTTATTTATGCTAAGATATTAATCCTATGTTCTTATTAAGATTTATCCCTCTGTTCCTCATTCTGGAGTCCTGAATTAAATTTAATTATTCCATCTTTCTCTTTTGCAGTCTAAGTGCACCTAGGTTCACATAGTAGAAGTATTAGGTTGTGGGTGACCGTGTTGAGGTCAACCACAAAATCTGTCTTTCCTGCTTACCTGTAGGTGTAGATTTGAATTTACATTGCAAAAAAGGTAGCTCATGGTTAGGACCAGGCTTAAAGGTAAACCTCTTCTATACATGGTATATTTCAGCATGTGTGGACATCTGGATTGGTCCAGATAGACTGTTACATTCATTTTCTCCAAAGGTGACTTTTTAGCTGTTGTTGTTTCCTGTGTAAGTAAGTTTACCCTAAGGGGGAAAAGAAGGTGTTCTCCAGTTAAGGAAAGGTGCAAAAACTGCCTAGCAGAGAAAATCCTTAGCCCGAGTAGTAGAAACTGTGTTTACCCACTCTGTTCCGTCCCTGATCAAACAGTAATTTGAGACAAGTCTATCTCTGGGAAGTCAGCTTTCTTTGTATATTCACCGTGGTGTGGGGTTTTCCATCTGAGTCTTGCAGAATGACATTTGCTGATGGGCACAGGTTTAATGGGCATGAAACTGCTCCCCAAAGGGTGAGAGAGCCCAAGTGATAACGCAGGTGTAGCCCAGCAGTTTTGCTGCTCACCTGGAAGCTTATTCCTGGAGCACCTACTTGTGCCTCCTCTTTTGTCTCCTGTCCTCCTTCTACAGGATAAAGCTTCAGGAGATAAGGTGCAGCTGGCAGTTTTTTCTCTCCAGCACACAGTTCCATGGTTATTTTATAAGTAGCTTCTTGGAACAAATGTTTCATTTCTCCCTTCTGTTTTTCTCTTGCTCGGCACCAAGGAAGAATGTGCCGTTGGGTCTGGTGTGCAGAAATCCATGTGCAGCCTGGAGGTAGCATCCACAACCTACATTCTGTCAGCTGAGGGAAAGGGTGTTTGAAGATGTGCCTGGGGCAGAAACATGGGCTGAGCATGTTTCAGGAAATCCCAGCAGCCAGGAAGACCTATGTTGGATGAACGAGTTTAAGCATTATGGGACCATTGCAGAGGCAGATGCCAAACTGGTTTTCTGTCTGGTAGCCTGGAGGATTTTGCAACTTCAGGGTGAAATGTGGCTGCTTTTATTTTCCTGCATTGTCTTCCCATGAGCAGAGGCCAGCAGGAGTGAGGACGTGTCTGTGATTTCTCTCCCTCGCTTCGGGAAGGAAGAGTAATGAAACACAAATGAAAAGTTACTAACATAAACAGATGAATCGGAAATGTTAGAAGAGGTAAGTTTTCTTCCCAGGCTCTGCAGGCTGGAATGGGTGGCTCAGCACCGTTGTGCACTGCCCCCAGCCCAGAGTCCAGGCTGTGCCTGTGCTGTTCCCTTACATCTGCACCATCCTCCTGTATTTGCCCTGCTCCTTTGAAGTCAACAGGGCTCCTGTGCTCAGAGGGTCTGCAGGTTATAGCAGTGCATTTCGTTTTTGCAACTACAGCCAGTCACCACAAATATGCAGTGCAGATTCATTGCATTCTTGCAGATGATTTTAGGACCTTTTGTAATAATTACTGGGTTTTTCCAGGCCTTTCTGCATCTTTATATTCTAGTCAAAACCCCCATCTCTTGTGCTGTTAGTAATGATGTTATGGCAGAGAGATCACCCCGGCTTTATTAGACTCAGATTTATACAGTGCTTCTGTCTTGAATAATTCAAGACACGACCCAAACCAGGGCTCTGGATAAAAGCTACCCATAAATATAGGGCAACCCAGGTGTAAAAGTTTGCAGCCATGGTTCTAGTTCATCTTTAGCCTTTATCTTCATATCTGATTAAAAAAAAAAAAGTTTTTTAAAAAATCCTGATTTAAATATAAAACAACTGTCTCAAGAATTCTTTCTTTCGAGTATCTTACTCACATACCAGGATTTGGAAAACCTTTTGCCTTTAGATACCTACAGGTGGTTCCTCAGAAAGCACACGTCCAAAGCAGGAGTAGGGCCTTTTGTTTATATATGAATGCCATTTAACCTCTGATGTTTGATTGCCTTTCATTTGTTCTGAGAATAGAAGTTAACTGATCTTCTTCCAGGTTGGCAGGGTTAAACAGCTTCTGATACCATTCAATGGAATAACAATAGTTCAGCCAATAAACCGCAGCCCATTTTAAATCTTTCCTAATGATTTAAAGAAGGAAGAATGCACCCAGAAGAACCATTTCTGCATTTTAAAAGATTTCCTACAATGTTTTCCCATGAATGATGTGCTAGATGCAAGCCCTTGATCTTGAAATCATTGTGGTCTTTTCAGTGATAAATGGCAGAGTTCTGCTATGTTTGTGTGTAAGCACAAGTATTCAGGTGTGGGGTTTGGCACTGCTGGTGTGACAGATTCCCTGCACTTTCAGAAAACGCTTAAGTGTTCATTTAAATAATTATGCTGAATATGCAGGTAGTCATATCTATTCTTTTTTAAGACCTTGACCATTTGAAGCATGATGCAGCACTGAGATTATGTTAGCATTACTATTGTCAGTGGGGTTTCCTTCATTTACAGTTATGGTAGTTAGGTTTGGGTTTNTTTTTTTTTTTTTTTTTTTTTTTTTTTTGATTGAGATTCAGGATGCAGCTTGTTTGCATTGTCGTATGCAAATAAGAATAATATTTAAAACATATAGTACTTTACATATTCAAAACACTATGGAAACATTTGCAGTCATTCTCACAACACCCTTGTGAAGGAGGTAAATATTGTAGTTATTACTTTAATGCAGTTTTGCATGGGAGATGACATATTGCAGTATTGCCGATGCAAAACAAACATCAGACCTTCAAAACCAAGAGCGATATGAAGGTACCTGACACATTTAACTTTGTTTATATTTGTATCTTAGTTTCAGAGCTCTCAGAGATGAATTTTTCAAGTTTTCTTGACGGTGAGGAATACTAAAAACCTCTTTGCTTTTAATGAGCGATGAAATTATGTCACATGTTTCCAGAGGCTACAGCCCCTCAAAAGGCTAACAAAATTTCACAAGACTTACAGGCAGGGGCTGTATCCTGTGCCCCTGAACTTGGCAGAGATACTGTCATTTGAATTTGGAAGGATTTGTATATCACCTATGTCTCCTGGGTAGAGCTGACAAAATTTCAGGTGCTGGTCATGATGAAACCCAGGTTTCATGATTTGCCATAGATTAATAAAAGAATCCGATTAAAACTGTGTGTGGAGATTAAAATTTCTGGGGAAAATGAAAACAATAAGCAGTTATTCTACATGCCGCAGTGGTCTTTGCATGCCTTTTGCTGGCCCTGGGCTATCCGCCTGCTTGTCTGGTGTGTCGATCTGGGTGTATTGAGTGAGGAGGTTGCAACCACATCTCTGATGGTTCTTTATTTTTCTGTAGATGACAAACCTGTCGATGTAAACTTTCTTCAGGTAGAGAGGATGAGTCTTACTGGAATTAATGTGCTGACTGAGGGGGAATTACATTTACAAATGTGCAGTATACAGTGTGATGTGGTGTTTGCATCCCTATGAAAAGGCATCTGGTAGCTGGAGTGGCGGCTCTTGAACTCTGCAACTGCTTCTCAGGTTGAGCTACTCTGTGCCAGGTTTCCTCATTTTTAATGAAGGAAGGATAACCTCATTGTAGAAAATGACACTGAGATGCCTAGCAAAAGATAGGGAATTTGACAGCGTTACCATTGCATTCATCTAACTGGATTTCCATTTCTACTGGGAAAGAATAAATACAACAACAATTGGTCCATTTATGCACTGCTGTTGGGAAATGAGTGCCCACAGAAGGAAACCAGGTGTCCTGTCATCTGTGGTCCATAAGAACTCTTTATTAAAAAGAAAAAGGAAGATATTTATCCATGATGGTATCCTCCTGTATTTATAGGGATTTGAATACATATACCTAGTCATTGGTACTAATGAGCTTATCAGAGTCTTTAAAGTGTTTTCTAAATCAACTAGACAGAGCTTACCCAGGC
>VYZV01017664.1:222779-309897 GCA_013401275.1 Pandion haliaetus | reverse complement strand
TTTTTTCTTTAGAAATAGATGATTATATTTCTCTCTCTAAGGTATTTACGTGATCTCCAATACTGAGTACTGATCTTCAGTACACCTCCAGGAATATAGGTGGCACAGGGAGGAAATGACTGATTGGAAGAGTGGGGAATTGAGACTTGCTCTGATATCCTGAATCCTAAGCAAGTATCCATCCTACTGCAGTTATTGCTGTCTCGTAATATTCATGTGGCTATATTCAGAGGCAGATGGGCCTTCCCTCCTGTGCAACACTCTAACAGTAATTTAATCTTATGAAACAAAACAAGTGTTCCACAATTATTAAGTGTTTATAATTTACGTTTCATAATTCCGCCCATCGTAGGGAAGGATTTCAGCAGCTTTGCAGGATTGCAGCGATTTGAAGGGTGCCACACTCTTAATGCTAGTTTTAGCAGACTTAATCTTTTACTTCTCTAATACCTATCTGATTCTGTAATGGCAAGGTGCATGTTTCTACAGATTTTGTTCATCGCTAAGATAAGTAAATGAAAAAATTGTCTTATACCGCAAGGTCTTTCAGCTCCATCTACAGCAGAGAATGTAATTGTGCCTGTATCATTGATCAGGGGACTCCTCCCATCGCTACAGTCTGTATAGCATCAGGATTTAGAATTTAAACTATATTTAAGTAACATGTATTAGACAAAGGAAATCATGCAGTAACTGGATTGCCATTCTACTTTTAACTCTGCATGCTTGTTGAATAAGGGCCAAACTTACCCATTTCCTGGCGTTTCCTTTATTGTAGGTTGAGGAGCAGCGAATATCTGTGTGCAGTTGGAGGTTTCTAGCACTTCACTGAATTCTCTGTTCCCTGTTGTCTCATACAGACTGTCAACCATTTGTATTTCTGGGTTGGAACTAATCAGACCCATCTGGTCTTGCTGACAGTGCGAGCCAAGAGAATAGCTCTGTATCATGGTACAAGATCCTGGAACTTGGGACACGGAGAAATTTACTGCCTCGCCTAGTCCTGTTTTTTAATAAACTGAATAGTGCTGTAGTGCAGCTCATTTTCTCCTTTGTTTTTGTAATCAAAGAAAGCAATTATATGTCAGAGCACAAATATACAAATGCTAAGCAATCCATAGATTAAAACATTTCCTTCTTGCTTAACCCACAAGTAGTTCTTTGCATTTGTACTGGGTGGAGAATTTTGTGCTGGAATGAGTCTTTCAGCCACAGAATAAATTAGAAACCAGACAAAGAATAATGATTGTCTTTTCAGTGTTTCTTAATATCAGCTTGTAAATGAAGTTTGATAGTGTAAGAGCTCCTGTTGTCTAGCCTGTGTTGGAAAGAGCATCCAGGCAGCTCTTAGGTTTCTAAAAGAATGCCAAATCAAAGGCAATGCAAGGTGCTAATGCTGCATATTGTATGAAGTGTGCGTACCTGTGAGTATTTGAATTAGGTGTTCATTGTACGTTAGGGAGAGAATTCAAGGAAAATCAAAGTTTGTACTGATTTTGGGACCGGAGGAGGGGCTGGGGACGATTATCTGAATAATTCTATTACTCACCTTTCTGTTGGAAAATTAAAGTGGATAGTGCAAAGAGCGCTACTGAGAGAGATAAATGAGCTGCTTCATTTCGGAATGAACTCTCGTCTCAGAAAACTGTTGATATTATGTGCCTAAATTCCTTATGTACTTAGTAGAGTTATCTACATAAAATATCCTTTAAATTCAAGAATGACTTCCATCAGCCCTGTAATGATATCAGAGGATGATTGTGCTCCCATTTTATTTCAGTGGGTGTACACAAATACTCCTATTGTATAAGATTATTAAATAGCAAAGGGCATGTTTTGTGATTATTTATGATGGATTCCATTTCAGTGGCTCCAAACCTTGCAACCTTGTTCAGAGCAGTAAAATAAAGCTATAAAATGAAGAGAGACATTGTTGTCCTTTGAGCGAACATACTGAACAAGGGAATCTGTAATTGAACTTCAACCAGCACCTTTGCCAATGTTGTATCAAAGGTACATAATTTGATGTAGCCAGTTACATGCCTTCTCACAAATGGTGAGGCAGAAGTGCTGGGCTGGAGGTGTGCTGGAGGACTTAGGGACTGTACGTAAAAATGTGGGAGCCAGATCACAGCTTTGCAGGATCCAGAGGTGCATTTGTGTCCCTACTCCACCATGGCCCTGCCAGGCAGCTTAGAAGTAGTTTTAGTACCAGTGGATTTAGTTTGGCAACATTAGCACTTTTTCCTGATAAGCTTGAAAAAAGTGAAAGTTAGAAAGTCCAAAATCTCAGTCGCCAACAGACAGAAAAACTAACCTGACTGCAAAGGGGAAGGAAAGGCAGAGGAAGCAGGGAATGAAACTAAGCAGAAACCTCAAGATATCGTGCTGCACGGTAAAATTTGGAGGCAGAAAGTGTAAATGAGGTAGAGCATAGTTTGCTAATCTGGCACAGAAATAAGGAACAAGAGCACCAGTCACAGCTACAAAACTACCTTACAAGGAATTTCTCAGCCTTTCTGCTCCTACCCCAAAATCTGTTAGGGAATGTGAAGAATATTTGCTCAGGCTGTAGGAAGGGGTGAAAAGAAGGTGTTACATGGGTGAACGGCAGCACTGGTGGAAACAGGGTGCTGAAAGAAGAACTAAGGTTTTTGCAAAAGCTTTTTGGCAAGAATGCATCTCTAAATATTTTCTGTGGATGTGAATATCCCATTTTCCTCATCCTAGAGAGGAAAAGGTACTGGGGATAAAACCTCAAACTACTTCTGAGCGTCTCACAGGGTTTTTTCACTGTGTTTTTTGCATCCTGTCTCAAATAAGCTCCTGCTCAAGTCAATAGAAACTTACTTTGGTCCTAATGCTATAAAAACCAAGTAAGCATTTTAGGATTTGCCCCATTGATTTTGCCAAGTTTTGGTTGAGTGAGAACTTAATAAAGATTTTGGATTGTAAAGATAAAGAACTGACTTTTGACATCTTGATTCAATTTCTAGCCAGTCATTTTAGGGATTAACTCCCGATGAGTTCAGCAGGAGAGTGTCAGTGCAAGGGCTGAGTCAGGATCCAGCCCTCGGTACACTGCCAAGAGTTGATGTCTGCTTCCTTTAATCTGCCAATCCAGCGAGGATTTCAGAACTTCAGGGAAGAAACAACCACAGTTTCTGTGATGAGTTCGATCATGGGGCAGGGGTCACGCTGGCTCCAGGCCACAGAAGGTTAAAAGGAGCCAAGGCAGAGGGAGGGATGGGGAGGACATTTGGTCCCTAGAGGAGAAAGGGGATTTTATGGGCCACGGGACAACCCATGTGTATCAGCAGAGGAGAGCAGCAGAGTAGTTGCTGTGGTTGCAGGCATGATGGTTAGCTGGTGTTGGATTAAATGCCAGTGTGTAGAAGGAAAAGGGCTCTGTGGGGGTTGTGCCTGTGTAGGCAGTGAGCAAAAGGTACCAGGAAGGTGGGTTGAGTGCCTTGCCATGGTGAAGAGCGTTCACCACACTGATCTGCACCACCAGCTGCAAAAATGGCTCTGCATTTGGAGACCAGTGGGCTGAGCACATTTCATTTCTCAATAACCCAAGCTAAGCATTGCAACTTGAAAGGGATTCAGGAGCCCAACGGGTTTTTTATGTATTATTGGAGGCTACCTGTCTGAGTGGGGCCTCTGCGGTGGCGGGCATTGGTATCTGTGAATTGCCCATGGAGCAGCTGGCTACTATGGCTCTCCTGCTTCAGAGGTGCCATACCTGTGTCAGGCAGAGGTGCTTACTCCCCCTAGCAATGCATCACTCTCCACACCCCTATATTGCACAATACAGACACTTCAAAAGTCACAGTCAGCCTCCTCCAAAAGAGAGGAGCAGTAAGGAAGCAGCCACTCATGCTGTCAATATCTCTTCTTCTTTCAAAGGCAGAAATCAGACTGTTTTCATATGGCTTCCAGACTTGCTGTCATCATTATTCTTCCTTTTCTATTCTTTTCTTTCACGTCTTCTAAATCACTTATGTGTACCCATTTGAACACATTCTTGATGCGTATAGGATATTTCCTGGAAGATGCCCATCTGAGTTTGGTCGGATATTATATAGCATTTGTACAACTTCTCATATATAAAAAATACATTTGGGAAGGGTGGAAGATCTCTAATTTTGAGGGAGGATGCTTTTCTTTAAAGGCAACACTGCTTGGCTTATGGTAGAGACTAATAAACCAGCAAGATTTAGTTTAGAAACACTAATTTTATTTTTTGAGTTACATAAGCACAACATAGTCTCTTAAACATTTTAAATCAATTTTCTTTGCGCTCTTAGAATTCAAAAAACACAAAATGGATTTCTTTCAAGTTTCTTGTATGCCAAGGTTCAGCCCCGGGGATTTTTTTTTGTGGCTTAGAATAGGGTTTTATAATGAAAAGCCTGACAGATCCTTTACTATACTGTCACTAGGTACAGTACTCTAATATATAGTATGAGATTAACTTGTATTTTAATAAAGTATCTTGAACAGAATAAAGGGAGCATTTTAAAACTATTAGTTGAAAGCGCCGTCAGTTTGGTTTGACCCAATGTTAGGAGAATACACCTTCTTTTGTTTCCATGGTTCAGTCAAGTGAGAGCGTACGTAGAAAAACTGTGATGTAGGGAGCTTTGGCCTTTCAAATAGTTAAATATTTCAGCACTCTGCTTCTTACAAAAGTTGGCTCCTTTTGAAAACACAGCTCCTCTGTCAGCTTCCCAAAATAACAAAAATGTGCTGAATTTTTTTGTGTAACATAACCCTTCTTCCCAATTTCTTCCTTAAAAAAAAAAAAGGGTATGGCTTTTCCTTCCGTCTGTTTTAAATCCTGGCAGTCATTTGCTCGCTGCCACTCAGCTCATGTGGCCTTAGAACATGGACATTCAAAAACAAGGTAGAAGGAGCACATTTTACAACTTGCTAACTCGAGACTTGGGCTGACACAGCAGCATGGAGTCCCGCTTCCACAGGAGGTATTCACAGCCTGCAAAACTCTGGTGTTTGTTTGCTCAACTTTTGCTTTGGCTTGTTTTCATCTGCACACGTGTGTGATTGCTGCTTTGTTGTACGTGTTGGATTACTGAAGGATTTAAAATTGTTCATTATTAGAAAGTTTGTTTATATATATAGAACGCATATAATGCATATAGTTGTATGCATTGGCACACATGTGTATATATATAAACATTATATATATGTGTGTATTTATGTACCTTTGTATTATATGTCAAAAGTATCTAGTACTGGCCATTGGCAGAGATAAGATGTAATTCATAGCAGGACCTTCAATCTGATCCAGTGTATTAAATCTTATGGGACATAAAGCTTGATAAGATTTGTGAGAGCCCTGATTACTTAGGTAAGAAAGATGGCCATAGTTGGATTAGTAGAGACTATAAACCTTCATTCATTGGAGCAAGCTCTAATTAAGGGAGTAATGAGCAACATCCTTGTTCTGATAATATTTCGTAGCTGACTGCTGGGAGGTTGTTAGAAGGGCTCTGCAGTGCAGGGATGGACTGCAACTACGAAGGAGGTTCTAGACCATTGGCCTCATCTCAAATGGCAATTTCTATCTTTCAGTTCACATCATACACTCAAATATAAACTGCATTAATATTACTATAGAATAACTTGATACAGAGTTATTTCAGCTTTAGCAAAACCAGAATCTAGTCCATACTCGGTGTAACAGTAGCACATGTGCAAAAGACTGTACACCATATCCTTTGTGTCACAGGTATGTTACAGCCATTGGGCACCAAAGTGATTACATGTGCACTGAATTATCCTTAAATTTTTATGGGTGCTGTAAAAAGCAGGGCCTTTTTTCCATGTTTCTGCTAGGATAGTTGTATACCATGGATGTCTAATCCCTGTCGCACATCCACATTGACTTTGAAAGTGGAAGCTATAATATTACGTAATCTTGTCTTGAAGGCAAATATTAGCTAATTTAACCAGATATAATCTACCCCCAAATGTCTACACTACTCACCCTTGAAGCAGTGCTTTTAAAACGTTTCTTAAAATAAGCACAAATTTTAAATTCTATGTTTAGCTTACAGTGAAATAACTAGTATTTAACTTGAGCATTGGTTTCCCTGTGCCGTGCACTGCTAATTTACTGAAGCTGGACAAAGTAATTCCCATCAGCATTGATTGAGAATGTCCAGGTTTTGCCTTTCAATTAATTATGAAACAATCTGTTGTCAGCGTTCCCAACAGATAGTGAGACTTTGCCATTCAGAGTTAATGTGGATGAATGTGGATGTACTGAGGCACTGGGAAGAAAGGCTGTAATGAAATTCAGACCAAACTGAACTGGAGAAAAAGGGCAGAGAGGAGAAGAAAAGAATGAGCACATTGAGATCCTAGACAAATATAGAGGGGCTGATGAATCGTCCAATTCAAGCAGGCAGCATGGCTGCTGATCTCAGGGGGACTTGGCATGAGGAGCAAATAACGCAACATCTCTCAGCGAGCAAAGTCCATCTGGGCCTCATAAATGAGCTGGGCTGGGGGGCACGGGAGTGGTGGAAATGGAAAACTGAGAGCTGCTTTCCTGAGCTGTCACCAAGATACTGGTGTGTTCACACGTTCATCAGCTTCCAGGTGCTCATCTGCGATAAGGACATAGTAGCAGCAGCAAAAACTTTCAAACCAGATAATGTTCACATAGCTCCATCATCATAATATCTCTTTCATTAATGCCTATTTCTAACTACTCCTCCCTTAGAGTGCATCGAGGAATGTTACATGAATGCAGATCAGTGAAAAGATCCATTGATGTTGATTGGCGATGTGCTTAAATGTTTAAGACCCAGTGAAGTGCTGTGTTCCACATGGGCATGCTCGTCCCTACAGTATGCATGTGTGTATGTTCCTCTCTGCCTGTAGTTATGCAGATGTGTGGACATGCTTAGCATTCATCCAGCTGTCTAAAGGGATTCAGTTCCCCAAGGATGCAGGCAGGTGCCTGGTGGGATTTGCAAAATGCCAAAATTAGGTTGCTCCCTAACACCCGGTGAAATTAGTTTGATCAGGTACATAATTCAGTCATTACAAGGTACTGGGCTGAATCTTTTGGCCAGCAAAATGCTCTTTGAAAATCTGACCCCAAAAACTCATCTAAAATATGACTTAATTGCACATAGGAAATGCTGAAGATTTAGCTTGTGCTGTGTGCACTGCATGACACAGATATTGCATGAGTTTGCTTTTTGATTATATTTTTCCCTCAGTAACTTTAGAAGTAAATTTCCTTCTGTATTTTTAATGCCACAGGGTTTGTGCCTGCTGAGAAATTAGCAGAAAGCCATGCAGTCCATCCATCATTGTTGGTGTTTTTGTTGGTTTTTTTCTCTTCACATTGTATATTGAAACCCATAATTAAGACTAATCTTTTAAATGCCTTTGTAGAAGAGGAACACAGCAGGCACAGAATGGACTTTTTATTAAAATTAACAAAAGAAATGAAATTTGTACATAACATAATTGCTGAGCATAGACTTAATAATTAAAATTACTTCTGTAAGCCTGTGCTTATGGATATTGAGTAAATAAAATTGCTATTTCCTGGTAGATCAATATTTCTGTTCACAACAAAAATTTATAATTTAGGATACACAGTTCTTCCATTATAGGCTATGAAATTCAGTGGAATATGTCCAACATGTTAACAGCAACAGAAACAATTAAGAATCACCAGCAAATGTCAAGAACTGTATATTTATAGTTATACCTGGGCAGAAGAAATTCTCAAGTAGAGTATACTATTCAAATACTAAGGTGTATTAGCAGTGTTACTGTTTATAGTGGCCACCTTTTGGGACTTAGTTACACCCTTTTTTTTAAGCACGGGCTTATCTGCTGTCCTGGATCTAACTAGTGACCTGTGCTGAATGAATCAGAACACATGCCAGTGCATTTTATAACCATGAAAATGATGCTCTTTACAGTTATCGAGGGAATGATGCTATAAATAAGCATTGATTTGGGGGTTTTTAGCCTCTCCAATCTAGCATTTAACAGTCCAGTTTTTCATAACCCGTACAACTGCTTTGGGTGCTTATTGATACTGATCATTGCAGATTGTGTTTTAATATTCTGGAAGAATTAAAAAATATTTTTATCCCTCTTTTGTCTGTAGCTTTACTTAAAAATCAACTCCAGATTTTAATCTCCTTAAGAAGACATGAATGTTCAAAAGAGGGATTGGGTGATTTCTCTCTTGAGTGGTACAAGTTGATTATCTTGCTGATTGCCATTTCTCCCTGTTAAATGGTTTTAGTGACTACCTAGGAGCTGGAATGTCCCAGATGTAGCTTCTTAGCAAGATGATGAATGCCTTTTATAACATGCCCTTCGTAGGGGCTTAGACAGTCTGGAAGGATTCACAATAATACCTCAAGATTACTCTGAGCGCACATACATGATAGCAGACTAGCTTATGTTTATTCATCTTTCATGAAGCCTGTGTAGCCAAAGAGAGCAAGGTTGCTTTATGATTTATTGGGGCCATTTAACCTCAAACATGTCTGAGACCTTTGAGTGTATAATGTTATGGCTGTGCTGCTACTATGTGCAAAGATCACATTTTTACCTGGTACAGTCTGCTGTCATGTGTCATTTTTCCCTTTTTTCCCCTTCACTGTCTCTTTTTTCTTTTTTTTTTTTTTCTTCCACTGTGAATCCTCCAAGATTATACTAGTTTACGATGAGCTTTAATTTTGAATGGAAAAGCTAATGCTGACAGAGGGGCAACTTGATGAGGGATGATTGCTCTAAGCAATTATACAATCATAGAATGGTTTGGGTTGGAAGGGACCTTAAAGATCATCTAGTTCCAACCCCCCTGCCATGGCCAGGGACACCTTCCACTAACCCAGGCTGCTCAAAGCCCCATCCAGCCTGGCCTTGAACACTTCCAGGGATGGGGCATCCACAGCCTCTCTGGGAAACCTGTTCCAGTGCCTCACCACCCTCACAATAGAGAATTTCTTCCTTACATCTAATCTAAATCTACCCTCTTTCAGTTTAAAGCCATTACCCCCTGTCCTATCACTACATGCCCTTGTAAAAAGTCCCTCTCCAGCTTTCTTGCAGGCCCCCTTTAGGTACTGGAAAGCTGCTATAAGGTCTTCCTGGAGCCTTCTCTTCTCCAGGCTGAACCACCCCAACTCTCTCAGCCTGCCTTCATAGGAGAGGTGCTCCAGCCCTCTGACCACCTTGGTGTGCCTCCTCTGGACTCGCTCCAACAGATCCATGTCCTTCCTATGTTGGGAGCCCCAGAGCTGAACACAGTACTCCAGGTGGGGTCTCACAAGAGGGCAGTAGAGGAGAGAATCACTTCCCTCGACCTGCTGGTCACGCTCTTCTTGATGCAGCCCTGGATACGTTGGCTTTCTGGGCTGAAAGCGCACATTGCTGGGTCATTTTGGGCTTCTCATCAACCAACACCCCCAAGTCCTTCTCCTCGGGGCTGCTCTCAATCCACTCATTGCCCAGCCTGTATTTGTGCTTGGGTTTGCCCTGACCTATGTGTAGGACCTTGTACTTGGCTTTGTTGAACTTCATGAGGTTCACACAGGCCCACCTGTCAAGCCTGCCCAGGTCCCTCTGAATGGCATCCCTTCCCTCCAGCGTGTCGACTGCACCACACAGCTTGGTGTCGTCGGCAAACTTGCTGAGGGTGCACTCAATCCCACTGTCCATGTTGCTGACAAAGGTGTTAAACAGTGCCTTAATCCTATTAAGATTGTGGTCATTACAGGGAAGTGACTTTAACCCCCCAAATCGAGTTACAACCTTGAAAATTGCTTTCTTGAGCTGTGCTGCTGCAATTTCAGCAAGGGGGTTTAGTTCATGCTGCATTGTTCTTTTTGCTCAGTGACATGGCTTTGGAAAATGCAGGGATCTGCAGGACACTGCATAACTTTTGACATAGGGATTTTCATTCAGGAAAGCTTGGAAACATTTGTCAGACCTTTATGAGGTGATCAAGCCCTATTGAAACCTTGGTTCTGGAGTTAAGGTCTGGCACAAATGTTGTCTTGTATAGGAATGAGCCTGCCCATGTTTCTAAATTTTCCTGAAAGGGCGAGGAGGAGGAGAAGAAAGGAAGAATATGGCTAATAATTGCAGTTACATTAACAATATTACTAAAATGAAGCACATTGTTAGCGTCCCATCTGGATTGGGCCGTTGTGCACAGTGATTTGGAGATCAAGCCTCAAGAATTACATTGGAGCTCTGCAGAGACCCTAAGGGCTAATTGGTGCAGTCGGCCTATAGATTAGGAAAGATTAGGAAGCTTGCAAGGATATCTCAACTACCTTTTTCTACTGCATTTGCAGTAGGTACCCTTGGTTTTGCTGGGATAAAGCCCCAGAGTCAGCAAGTTACAATTACTGCTTTACATCTCTTGAACAATAAATATGTGAAATGGAACTTCTTCCTTGAGTGTCTCTTTTATCTTCCTGGAGTGAATATCTGCTATGGCGTTTACTTGTTCTGCGATACTGTCTGGGAAGCTTTTCCTTTCTTATGTATTCTTGATATTTTCTTCTGTCTTCAAAAAAAACCCAGCAAAATGCAAGCAAACAAAAAAGAAGGCATCTCGGCCCTGACCTCCTTCCCATATCAACGCATTGAAAGGCTTTAATGAAAATAACTTTTGGCAGCTGTGTTTGAGTGACCAATGCGGAATGGGATGTGACATCAGAGCATTAAAAAAAAAAAAGTATAAATGTATGCAGGATGCAATACTACAGCTGGAATAAAAGATTCAGACGCCTCTTCTTTTTGACACATTGCATTGTAAGGTCACAAACGGACCTGAAGATGCAGCTTGAGGAATGAAAATGTCTAGGTTGATGTAAGCTGATTTTAACCCCCTCAGTATTTCAAGATAAATAGCGTTAACTTGGAGGAGACACATTCTCAGTTTACATTCAGCCCCTCTGCTTCCTGTAGAGCATTTTAAATCTTAGGGGCCTGAGCCAGCCACAAATTAGGGAATAATGGTGATATCAGCAAGGTTGTTTCATGGTGTTGATCTCGTAAAATTAAAGGAACTCTTAGTGAGTCACTAGCAGCTTTGCTTTTTTTTTTTCCTTTTCAGCTTTTTATTGTAGTCATTTTAAAATTCTTCAATGAAAATTGGCATGGTAAGATCAAAATCAGTACTGTGAAAAAGGCAAGTTTTTACAGTTCAGTCCTTTTTTTTCATGTACCTGGTAAGAAAAGATGTCATTAGGAGGACTGGCAATTTTCACCTCAAATGAAATGTCAGATCTAATATTTCATATAAGTATCTATGTCTTTGTTAAGGTCTCATTATCTCGTGAACATGTGGACCAAGTCCAAAAGAATTACATCTTTAGTATTTGTCTATCAGTCTTATGTCCTTTCTGCTTCTAACAGAGTTGAGACAGGGAGGGTTTGTTAGTGCAGGGGTTACTTCATTAGTTTGATTCGGCATGTCTTGGATTCACAGTGCTTTCAAGAGACATCATGAAATAAATTCAGAATGTGTATGAGGATGCCCACAGAGCAAATAACATGGGCAAATTACCTCACTGCTAAAGGGAAAATAAAAATCACATATCTACTGCAGACAATATGACAAAATAGAGCAGAATGCAGGGGGGAGATTTCCTGTAAATACTGCACGTTCATATTCATGTGTTTTACATTAAAACAGTAGAACCCATATAAAACTGCACTTACTAAAATAAAACATTTTTAAGAAACAAAACAAATATCTAAGTGCTGTGGAAGCAAACTGAAGCCTTTAAAGCACTGCTTCCTAAAAGAATAATTTTCTTATGTAACTTAGAGTGGCTTTGAATTATCTGCACAACTAGCAAGCAGAGCGGTGATGAACTTGGTAATATATGGCACAATTTAAGTTTTAAGTGTTACACATTTGGTAGCAACAGTTTTTTAAGTAAGGCGGCACCTTTGTGAATTTTACTACATGTAATTAATTTGGAAATTCCCTTATGCACTGGTAGCTGTTTTGAAAACGTATCCATAGGGATTAGTGTTGTATGCAGTGGGTGTTAGCTTGGATAGAGCAGCTCCCAAAATCAGTTGGTTTGAATAACATGTGTATGTGTGCATGTGTGTGTATTTTGAAAGGAATTCATGAAATCGTCATTTCTGGAAGGATGGATTTGGGTATCCATAGCTTAGAGAAACGGATAGTGAGTTCGAAGTTTGAGAAATGCTATCCTGTATTGATAAGACTGTAACATTTTATTATGGGTCTGACAAATTCAAAGCGTAATGAGGTTTATAGAGATGTTACTGTTGACTTCAGCAGCGGCAAGATTGGGCCTTCAGAAGTTTATGTGGGAATAATCTCTATGGATAGCTCATTTACAAACATGAGTAGATCATTTAGACTCATGGGATATGTTTATTATTCACATATAAGTGATTAATATTCAAGCATAAGGGAATTTATTCCTCTTACTTGTTTGCCTTATAGGAACTGACCTTTTTTCTGTCCAAATGACTTCATTCCCAGATGTCCTGGCAAAAGTTACACATGCAGTGCAGTAGGCTAGAGGGGCTTCATCTGACAAAGGGAATGTTTTTTGACAGGATGCAACTTGTCCATTTAGGCCAATTAGACTTGTTATTTCCTGCCTAAACAGATTCATTTGAGGAGTTTAGAATGCAAGTTAGATACAGGCCTTGTTAATTATATATGAGTAAACATACAATTCTAGCTGAAATTGTGTTCCCATTCCTTTGGTTATTTTATGATTGAAATAAACTCCAAACCAAAGTAGGACATAATTATCTATAGCAAGGTTGCCTCTTCCTACTGCAAACACTAAGCATTCATATATTAGAAAGCATTTATTTAAATATTCAATTAAAATGAGGCATCATTGTACTGTAAATAATGTTAAAATTGACAGAAAATGGAAAGCGTTTAACTACATGCAAATTATGAAGGATGATGTTCGGGGCAAAAATTTCATTTGGGGCATTGCTTTGGAAAGGAGCATTTTTACATATATCTTCTAAGGGACAAAATCTCAGGAGGAAGAACATCAGGCACCCCACCTGCTTGGTGTTTTTAAAAAGCTCTCCAAAGACTTGATTCCTTAGAATTCAAAAGTTAAAATACTGCACTCGTTAGTATAGGGATTAGTTATGTGTGAGCTAGCATGTATACACATACTGTAATCAGGGTTTTATTTGATCTTTTACATAGTGTGAGGGAAAGAGTCACCTCAAAAATACGCCACTTCTGCGGTTGCTGCTCTGACGGTGCTTACAGGGCTTTTCTGAAGGTCCTGCTATGGCTGGGGGCAGCGATGGCCAGTGGTGAGATCTTACAGGCATGCAGACCCGCTTCTGCAAGAGTGTGCGATGGGGCTTACAGCAATATTCCTCCTCACGTTCCCAGTGGCATTCTTGTTTCTTCCTCTTTCTCACCAGGGAGAAAGGAAGAACCAGTAATTCCTTTGCAACGGAGTCCCTAACACCTATCTGATGGTGTGGGTGCCACTCACCTCGGAGTGAGTGCCCCTCATTTCCTGTTGTAGACTGAATATTCCTGGGAGAAAATTTGCTGAAATGACTTTACAGTTTTGCTGTTAACACTAGGAAGGGCTATCCCACTAAATGCAAGAGACTGCTCTGGATTTTTACTTCTGTCTTCCATGCTTTGGGTTTGTATAAAATCCTTCTGGTAAGTTGCCATTCTGCTTTTTAATTCTTTATATAAGGAGGGGAACAAAAAGTCAGTGTTGACCCAGGCTCAAAATGTTTACCTATGCCTCAACACTGCCTTCACACGTGCTGAAAACTGCATATTTGCAAACCCTCACTTTGCAGGTGCAAAATAAAAATAATCTGCTAACATTTTGACATTTTTGGAAATCCTTTAAATAGCCTCACACCTACATGCCCCAGAATTTTCTCCTGGATTAGTATGACACACGGTTTGTGCTGCTGTTTATCCTTATTTTGGGGTTCCTCCATAGGTCAGTGTTAGTACATTGTGCAAATACAGGTGCTGGTGTCTGCATGTTGATGCTGAAGAGTAATAATCTATCCCTTCTCCAGAATAAACTCTTAAATTTTCTGCAGACCACAGTTGAATTTATTACAAAACTTAATGGGACTTCACACTTCTGGAAGCCAGTACATACCACCTACTTGGCTTCTTGTTGTAGTCTGAGGGAAAACATTAGCAAAATCATATTTTGTGAGGTGAAGAAAAACCTGTGACATCCTGACACCCACATACTAGGAGAAAAAAAAAAACCATAGATCTGTAATTTTATCCTCCTAAAAAAAAAAGGGAAAAAAAAAAATAAACCTCCACCACCCTTCTTTCCAGTGTGTTTTGTGGTTTTATATTCAGAGTAATTGGGAGAGTAATTTATCATTTGCCCTATTTGGTGGCAATGTGCCATTGACATAAGTGGTATCAAGATGTGGCCCTTGACTTAGATTATCCACATTTCTACAAGTTGCATGTGGGAAGAATGTGCCTTATTGTATAATAATCACAGACTCTCTATGCAGATGTAACATTGTCATTATTGCAGGCATATCTTTTCTTCTGTAATACACAGTGGAACGGGAGATACAATTTAACGTGAATTACCTACAAATTGTATACGGTACCAGTAAGTAGCTCTTTGCAGTACCTAGTGTGAATTTTCTCTCGCTGACAAACTGAACAACGTGTCTTCTCTGAAATATTAAAAAAAAAAAAAATTCTCATGCAGTAGTATACAGTTAAATTGTGAGGTGGCAAAATATATTAGACAATTTCTCTATTTATCTGTATATCTTCTTCCCTCCCTGTGGTTTTTATATATATATATGCTTCTAATATTAATTAGACATAATTAGTAAATAGACATCTCTATCTTTTAAAATTTGAGTACAAATGTCCCTAAATGGAGAAGACCCATTTGCAAATGTTACTTAACTGCTATCTGTCAGATATCAGGCATACAGTGCAGGCTCTTGGCAAAAGGACTGTTTGCCCATGAATATACAGGAGCTGACTTCTCAGTAC
Source organism: Pandion haliaetus (assembly GCA_013401275.1). Classification (NCBI taxonomy): domain Eukaryota; kingdom Metazoa; phylum Chordata; class Aves; order Accipitriformes; family Pandionidae; genus Pandion; species Pandion haliaetus. The sequence goes on along the minus strand of VYZV01017664.1, from coordinate 294,821 downwards.
ACATGGCAATGCATGCATGAAAGGATTGAATCCATTAAAACTGAAACAATAGTTACCTAAAAAGAGGCAGGTTATTCTTCCATTAAAGCATATGGTGAACTTGTAAATTTTGGAAAGCTGGGTGGAAGAAGGGACTTTAATATAATCAGATTTGTCACCTTGTCTCTACTGCAGTATGAAAGAATTACTGGAGCTGAAAGTGTTCGTGTTGTAGGTACACACCAGCCACAAAATGGCTTTCAGTGCTACTCCTTCCCCCGGGCTGCCTCCTGTAAATGGCTGGTGCGCTCATAGCTGCAGCTTGTTCTTCACTCGATCTTGGATCCACCAAGAGCAAGAGTTGGGTCTGCTATCCTGGTGGTAGGACGTGGATCTGGGGACTCATGAGCGCATATAGCTAAATTGCTGTTAATGCTCTGCCCGTTATTTCTGTTGCACAAATGGGCAAAAGGTTAATGCGGGTCTCCCGGGATCTCTGTTAATGTGTGTTATGTGAAGTCATATATAATGCACAGATATGGCATTGGAAAGTCAAGAGTTTGAAGGGATGTATCTAAAGACCGAGTTCAGCAGTGCCAAGGCATCGTGTAGCCGTGTGACCAGTGGCCACGTTGAAGAACTCATTTTGGATGAGCTAAAACTGGTGTCACAGCACACAGATTCATGAACCTGTCAGGGCAGGAGTAGAGTTCAAAACTCAGCTCTTGCAGGTTAGTTAAATGTGCTGCTGCCCCTGCATTTAATGCTGCTGCCTTGGGTGCAGCACTTCATGTGTCCAGATGTTACCTGGAGACTACCAAAACATTGCTGACGAAGGGGGAGAACAAAGTGGAGATTTGCAAATCATTACCCATCAAATCTGAAACGAATTTCATGGGCCAAGGAAAAGCCTTCGGGGCTTTTTCTGAATTTCTAAGGCTAGCTGCAAACAATGACAGTGTTAACTCAAAAAAGGTCACAATAATATTTTATAATAGCAAGTGTTAGGTAGCCTAAATGCAAGGGTTGGAGCCGGCTCTCCCCATAAATAATATATACAAACAGAAAACCGGGGGAGACAAGAGGTCTGTGTTATTCATGCTAACATGCAGCCGTATCATTTTAATGGAAAAAAATACATATAGAAAGTACAGAAAATGTTGAATACTTTTTCAAGCTGCTCTTGAGAAACTCAGTGTCTTTGTATAAAGACAGGAATGACAGCTCATAGTACATTAAAGTGAAGAGAGTTCCCAAGTCATTCAGCAGTGGCAGAAATTCACTTAATCTCAGTTTGATATATGGCTCTTTTTTTTTTCTTCCCACCAGAATGATTGTCTGGGTATGTATGTGTGCTCTTGCTCTCTCCGCTTCCCTCCCCTGCTTGGGTGGGGTGTTTGTGTGTGCACACACACCATTTCTGACATTCGGGCTGCTAAGAAATGCTACAATTGATTTCACTTGTACTATTCAAATTTATGCATTTAAAATAACTTTTTGAAACAATACAAATAGACTGTTAGGAGGCTCATGTTTATCATCACCCAAACCAAAAAAAGGGAAAAGATGACACAGTCTCTGGTCCTTAATTTTATTTTATTAAGTCCCTGATAGATTCATAGAATGCTTTGGGTTAGAATGGACTTTTAAAGATCATCTAGTTTCAGCCCCCTGCCATGGGCAGGGACATCTTTCATTAGACCAGGTTGCTCAAAGCTCCATCAACCTGACCTTGAACACTTAGTGCTGATGAAGGTAGCTGATAGAAACATAGCATGGATAACACATGGTTAGTGCCTGAAGTAAGTGTTCAAAATTATTGTGAAGCTTGACCGATAGCATGAGCCCTAAAAATCTTTTAGTTGTAGCTATAGGACCAGGAAAGCTACTGGGAAGAATGGACATTTTGTAGCTTCTTCATAATTTTTTCAACCACACTAAGAGATGTGGAGCCTCATGAGATGCTATTGCAGGCAGACATACTTCCTGCCTTTAAAATTCTGCTTAATATTGAATTATCTGCATTTGCAGAAAGCCAGCTGGAATAAATTCAACTCTGTTACAATAAAAATTTGTAGGCAAGGCTTCTCTCCAATAGTGTTCTTGCTGCACTTCTCTAAATCAAAACTTGGCAATCCATAAAATTGGAGAGAGGCAAAAACTGAATTTAAGAAGTAGCTGTAGAGCAAGAGAGCTTGGAGCCTGGTATTTTAAATGGCTTGGGATAGCAAGCTGACCTCTGTAATTATACCTGCAACAGGTTGTACGCTGCGGTTTATATACGTTGGGTATCCAGGTGTGTGGGTTTGCCTGCTGAACCCATACAGGCAAATGGCAGGTTATAGATACTGGAACAGGTGCAAGTACAAAGCACTCGATGACTAATTTATAGGATGCCCCTATAATTTCATGCATATTAAGCCAGTTATGCAAAACAGTTTCAATACAGCCTTTACATTTGGAAGCACAGATTTTGCACATGCAAGTTGATCAGTGAAAATAAAGCTCATGACTGTTTGTGCAGATTAGCATTTGAATATCAACCTACCCAGTTTTGGGGAAAAAAGGGAAATATCCCATGTGATTAGTCATAAAAGTAATTCTAGGTGGTTATTTTTAAAAATCCAGTGTCAGTAAGTTATTTTTGAAACAAAGTATTTTTATTTTAGTGGTTAACTAAACTGCATTCACGTTCTGTTGCACAATGTTCAGTATCCTGCAGAATTCATTTGCCAATTACTTTTAAACATCAGCAACTCTGTTATCAATTCCAACATCAGAGGAATTTGAAAGAGAGCTCCATGCAGAAATGATCTGATCCAGCAGCATCAGGGTTATGTTTTGTGGGGTTTTTTTTCAGGTGGAAGTAGACCAGTATGTTCTCAAATTGTAATTTTATATCTTTTTTTGCCAGGATGCAGGAGAGCTTGCCAGTTTTTACTGAAAGAATAAGAATTTTCACAAAACTCCTGTAGATCTACAAACTGTTCATAAATTTATTGACAGTTGGCAGCCCTGCTGTGCGTGCTGTACTGTTATATATCTGCCTTCTTCACATCTGCTTTGTCGGGGTATGAGACAGCGAGTCAAAAGTAGCTTAAGGAGGCTTAGCAGTGTCTGTAAATAAAATGGGGGAAAAAAAGCTTTATTTTTCCCTTCCTCCAAGATTTTCCTTTTTGTAACGTGAAAGGATTTTAATGAAATTTTTGAGTCTAAGAACAGCAAGTGCAAAACAAAGAGGTATAGCTCCTGTATTTCCTGTGACTAATTCCCTCAGACATGACATGAAGGAGTGGAAAAGAGCATCCTCCAAATGCAGAAAGTAGTCTTTACCAGGAGAATCATTCTCCTCCTACTGCTTTTACTGTTGATTAAAACAGGTAATATTAGTGTTAGGATCCCTCTGCTAACAGGTGATGTTTAGATTATAATAGCATCCTGGCTATTTTTTTTGTCTCCTTCCATAAAAAGGCTACCAGTCACTTACAGCATGACAGCTCAGAATATCAATGTCTTTCCAATCTTTCATTTTACAAGAAAAACAGGCTGCTTTGGTTTTCTTCTGCAAAGTTATCTTGCGCAGAGCCAAGCCCAGGGAGGCTCCTGCAGTTACTCGGCTGTGATGCATTGCACTGTGCATTCTGCTGACCACACTTTATAAATTGCACCCCTCCCGCCCAGTCCTGCAAAGTCAAATTTAACTGGTAAAATTGAAGTACAGTGGCTGGGGCTTAGTGAAGCAAGGCAAATCCTTTCTATAAGCTATAGAGGTGACCTTTTAAACCACCTCCCACACCAAGCCTCCTACTTTTATTTCTGACACTAAATATAAACCATAGGAAGGGCTAGTGAGAGGGCTGTAATACTTTTGTTCTGCTCGTGACTTTTAAAAGAATTTTAAGCAAAACCGGGAATCTCTCCTGTTTGTGATTTGGTACAGTTAGAGGGACTTCAATGCCATGACAAATGACAGTATTAACTCAACATCCTAATTCAAGTGAGCAGAGCCATTGGCCAGATTTGATCGTTCTGTAGGCAGTAGGTAAGCACAATGACAGAGCTGCTGAATCAGACAATAGTTTAAACATCTACTTCATTTTAATTTTACAAAATGAGCCTAAGAAGTATTTTTAGGGAATGTTTAAAGTACAAAGAAAAACTTTGTTTAAAAATAGATTTTTGACAATGTAAAATAGGTTAGTGCTTCCTTTGAGGCAAACAAACAACCCACTTAAGAATTAAAAATTTCCAAGCAAATGATTTGGAAATCCTTCCTTCTTGAAGCATGATCAAAGTAAAGTCTTGACAGGTAGCATTTATCACAGGTAGTACCTTCTGCTCAGTAAGTACTTGATGAGGCAAAAAGAAAAATTAAAATGGTGGTTCATAGTTACATGAGTATCTATTGTACCTGGAGCATAAAAAGACTGCCTTTAGGAAAAACTTCAGTTTGCACAGAAGCTGCAACTCTGTTTTGAAACTATGGGTTTGTCGTTATGTAACCATATTTCTGGTTAGAAGAAACAGAAATGGAGAAGAGGTGTTGGATTGCTCTTTCCAGCCTACCCTTCAGAGCAAGATCGGTTGGCCACTCTTGTGCATTTATCAGGGTGCTGGTCCTTTGAAATGTTCCACATGGTGGGACTTCAGCCTTGCTTCTGCAACGTCATCCCATAATCTTACACAAAGCACTTGAGTGCTTAATTTTCAGACTGGAAATGGACCAAGTGAAATGAATAAGGATTAGTTAGGGTCTGAAGAGAAAACTTGCAAAGGTGTAGAGGACAGTTAGGGTACCTAATTCTTTTCGAAAGCCATAGGAAGTCAAGCACCTAGTGCACCCGTTCAGAGATTGTAAATCTTTCCAAAAGGCAAAAAGCATGCACTGAAGTGTTTTGCTGCATTAAAAGAAAGAAGTCTTTCTCTGAGAATTCCTCCTCCGTCTTAACATTCATCCTTAATTTCTCTTCATTAATTTAATTCCTTCTCTCCTAGGTATAGTAGCTGACACCCTTCTCAATATTCACTTTCTTCTTTCTTGCTTTCCTTGAGGTCAGGCTTTGAACCAGTGTATTGTGCTGTAGGTGATGAAATGCTTTTTTTCTTCCTGCCTTTCCCCCCCCCCAAAAAAAAAGACTTTTAAAAGAGAAATTTTTGTTTCCCTCTTCTTTAACTTGATTTAGATGTCAGGACATGCCCTATTTGCAGAATAACGCTTCCTCATTTTAATTGTTTAGAAGCAGAAAAATTGACAGTGAACAGGGAGATAACATGGTAACTAAGATCCTGGCGAGAATTCAAAGAAGGGGTCTAGGTTGTGTTTTTAAGTATTTCTGAATTGTCATCTTGCTTAGAACTTTAAACACCTTTTGAAGAAGAGTTACGGTGCAGTAGCAACAGATTTCAGATCTTGCTTATAATGTAGTAAGTCTGATACTTCTTGAGTGGGTGGAAGGTGTACAGTTAATTATCCCCCCTCCTTCCCCATGAAAAGTGTGTTTTCAAGAACAACCATGTCAAAATTTAGTGAGCACTGTAAGTGGTTATGAAATACAGCTGCAGTGTGTGGAAGGCATCCAGATAAACCCTATTTCAGCTTTTCAGATCCACCATTCTGGATTTATGGGCACTCTTTTCTATGCATGAAGGAAAAGATCTCAGAGCAAGGAATGCTGATTCTATTTTCCTGGTGAGAAGTGATCCTTCTCTGTATTTTACTGAGTAGCTGATTCTTAAAATAAATGGACTAAATGGGGGAAAGATTTATTAAGCATATCTGACGAGTCACAGCCCCACCCCAAATACAGCAAGAATATACAGCCTAAGTGAGCTCCAGCCTAATGGATCCAACTTAAAAGAATTTATTTAAAGAAATTTTTAGTTTCTTGTCCATCCTCCACAGCAAATGGCCTTCAGTCAGCACTATTCCCTTCAGTGTAAGTACAGAGTTGCCTGATGCTGGCATCCCATGGGAACCTGCGGTGCGGAAGGCACACATTTCTTGGGTACCTATGCCTACAACTGATGTCAAACTTTTAAAATATTTAGGAAGGTACAAGTGCAAATTGCAAATAGGAGCATTACCCATGTGATGCTTTTAGTATTTTTTGCTGGAGGTTGCAAGACTTTGCAAGGAAGGCGTTCAGACTGTTGTCTGCACTCAAATACCCAGCTTACACTTGCAGAAAAAATGAAGCCTTTGAGCCAGCTTTTTTCTTTTGCAGATGTAGACACTTAACTACAAGCCACCTGATTGTCAGCAGTGGTGAGCAATCACAGCTTCCATTCATCTTTTTGAGAGCCTCAGTGCTTGCTACTGTTGGAAATAAGGCCACTTGTGCTTAGGTGCCTAACTTTCAGAAAGTGAGTTTAAAATTGTTTTGCCTTGAAAGGGAATTACAGTGATTTGCCTTCTTGAAGATGACTGAGCCAATCCAACATACTTGCATTGACTGTGGAGTCTGAGTTGGTCCTGGAAGGCTTCGCAGGTGACTCCACGGGATTCAGCAATCTTCAGGAGATGACACTGGTTTTCTCTCCATTGTATCTGTGCTTCGTGTTTGTCTTTGACGTTGATGATACTGGTCAAATTTTGGCTATTGTCTGTGAGCAAATGAAATGCCATCCTTGTTGCATACCTCTTGATCAAAATGAGTAAGAAAAGAAGAGTTAACACATTCATAGTGTTCTGCCACCAGCCAGTGTATGCACAGGTTCCTTGCTGTAGCACATTGCTGGAGTTGCTCTGGTTCATGCTGTTTGCAGACAACCTGACTTCTTGCTTATGTTCTGTCTGTGCTGATTTTAAAAAATGCATTTCCAAAGGCCAGAGATGTCAGCAGCCCATCTTGTTCTAGTAACCCTAGTTCGTACAAATACGGAGGGCTGTCACCCAAATACAGCGAGCTGTCGCCCAGCTGTGGAGCTATGTGGCTTTTACAATTGGTGCCATATTATTTAAGAATGAACACATGCAAAACAGACATAATCTGGCGTGGAAACGAGCCCAGTTCTTGGTGACAAACATCTACAGAGTTTTGGCTTTCTGAAGGCCTGGGGCTTCCAGATTTCTGTTGCCAACATTTCATCTTCAGCCTGTTGTGAACTAGGAACCCTTCAGGGGATAGATTGCATTCCTTCATGTTTGCTGATAAGTACAGATGAGACACTTCTCTCAGTACTCAGAAACCCTTCCTTATCTAGTTCAGATATCTGTTCCTCGTAGGAAAAGTTCTGTTCTTAAGGTTTTCTCCAACAAGAGTCCTTACTAAAGCCATATTTTACAACTGTTTAGTGTAGCCTTCTTTGAGTCAGTTGAAGGACCAAGCATTATATGAATGCTGCAGGGAAGTTCTGGATCAAGTTACGGATAGATACATATATTTTTAAAAAGTTGCTACCCCTGTTTATGGCATAATCATCAATAACCTGTCTTTAAATCCAGTCAGCGAACTAACCTTCACTGAAACCATGTATGGAAGCAACGCCCCAACTCAGAAACCCTTCTGCTGATGCAGGCCCTCACAGATAAGGGTGTGTTTCTGCAACAAGGTGCTTGCACGGAGGCCCAGATTCAGATGGCTTTGGGCTTTTCGGCTCCTGATTCGTGGTTGCCTGGTCTGCAGAGACACCTTGCTAATTGGAAACATTAGGTGCAGAAACTCAAGTAGAATTCAGACCGTCTAAATCCATGCTCAAATGCTTTCATTTTGCATTTTTTTCAGATAGGCAGTGGAAAAGTAAATTGATGGTAACATGTAAAATAGCACAATTGCTTTTTAATTACTTGTCTAAATGGGAAACAATTATCGGGAGAGTAGGCAGGAGTCTGAACAAACGTTTAAATAGCAATTGACAAAAATTTTGGTTTTGTCCAATGTTTTTTCCAGAACATTCCCTGTTTGCTTTGAGACATGACTGCAGTGAGAAATGAACATCTTTAAGTGTCTTGCTGTAGGATATAGTAGTGGGTTTTCCAGTGCCTGAAATCTGTGTTAGACACTGTTACGGGTTTGTGTGGCGCGGTTTCTTTGGTAGTGGGGGAGGGGCCTGCAGAGGTGGCTCCTGTAAGAAGCTGCTAGAAGCTTCCCCGGCTCCAAGTCGGACCCNGAACGTGAGAGGAATATCTCTGCTGATACTGGGGTCAGTGAAGAAGGAGGGGGAGGAGGGGCGCCTGAGGAGGCTGATGGCCCTGCAGCCCGTGGTGAGACAGCAGGCTGTCCCCCTGCAGCCCGTGGGGGTGAACGGTGGAGTGGAGTCTCCCCAAGATGGCCGTGGCTCCATGGTAAAAAACGCGCTGAAGCAGTGTGAGACTGGAGAGAAGCCTGCGGAAAGGACCCGCGCCAGGGAAGTTCGGGAAGAACTGCAGCCCGCGGAAGGGACCCACGTTGGAGAAGTTGATGAAGGACTGTCTGCCGTGGAAGGGATCCCACGCTGGAGCAGGGGACATGTGAGGAATCTTCCCCCTGAGGAAAGGAGCGGCAGAGACAAGGTGTGGTGAGCTGACTCAACCCCCATCCCCTGTTCCCCTGCACCGCCGGGGGGAGGAGGTAGAAAGCACTGGGAATCGAGCTGAGCCGGGAAGGCGGGAGGGGTGGGGGGAAGGTGTTCTGATGTTTGGTTTTCCTTCCTAATACCCTTGTTTTTGATTTGATTTGTAGTAAATGAAATTGATTTTGTTTGTTCCCCAAGTTGAGCCTGTCTTTTACCCGTGTCCATAAGTGGGGAGCGATCCTTCCCAGTCCTTGTCTCGACCCACGAGCCTGCCTTTGTACTTTCTCCTCATCCCAACGTGGCCAGGGGAGGGGGTGGGGAGTGAGTGAGAGGCTGCGTGGTGCTTTGTTACCGGCTGGCCTGAAACCAAAACCACGACAGACACTGAGAAGACCATTCAGACAATTATCCAAATGAAAGAGACTGAGAGGTACTAGGAATTATCTAATGCCTTGCCACTTGCCTGTTAAAATTTCTGCCTTTCCTACATGCTTTCTGCTCAGGCTGTAAAAGGCTACTTGTTGTCTGTCTTTTGTACTTTACAGCACAAGACCCTGCATTCAGTAAGATGAAAATGCCTACATGTTTCAGATATGTGTAATTTACTGTGACCTTTTAGCAATCTGAATGTACCTAATTACCTAGTTCTAGTTTACTGTGCTTCCCTTGCTTCTCTCCTTCCAGGATCATTCTTTCCCCCAACTTTTAAAATCCTATACAAGTAACCTGTACGGAAGTTAGCTTAATAACAGTGCTGAGGTACAGAATTCCCCCTGACAGCAAGTGTTGAAATGTGCAAGGATGTGTAAATAAGCTGAACATTGTGAGCGTTTGAGAAACAACTATAATGCAAAAATACCCTTCTGTTTAAGACTATCAAGGGGCTTGACCTCGGATTTGCTGAGAGTCAAGAAGATTCCCACTTGCTTAAGCAGACTGTGTATCAAGCCATAGACTGTTCGATGGGGTTTTTTATACTCACTAGATCAACACCATGAAGTGACAGAAGAAAGTCTAAGAAAGAAAGTATTAGAACAGAAGGAAATGAAATGCAGCTAAAGAAAATTGATTTTGTTTCATCGAATACTTTTTGAAGTTATGAAGTTTCAGTATTTATCTTAGAAATACTTATTTTCTGCACGGATTTCAGAGCTATAAAAATATACATTCTCCTTTGTCAACATTTTTTTCCTAAAAGGGCTCAGTTTAGATAGCTGGACGTGGACTAATCCCTTTTTATTCTACAAAAGAAAGAATGAGAAAAAGAGAAAACAAAATTATTTGAGTCCTTATGAACTCAGGCAATTTGTTTAAATGTATTTTATGCCATATTTGCCTACGGAGCTGGGAAGCTCTTGGCATGATTCATACGGACTTCAGAAGCCCAAGCATTCAAGCGGTACAAAGGACAAGAAATTAGAAAAATTCTGTGTAGTTTCTGGGTTTGGTATAACCTTACGTATTTTCACGTGGATAGCCCTTTGTACAAAGGGTTATAGGCTGAAAGGGGTTATAATCTCTTGACTGCTCAGGGTTTAGCTTTGCACTGGGCCAAACAGGTACATGAGGGGCCAGCAGTCAGTATTTCTGCTGTGCCTCTCATGCTGGCGTTTGCCATATGCTGTAGCAAAGAGTTCATTGCCACAAGATGTCACTGACACTAAGAATTTACTGAGGATCTTCAATGGGAAATATGGCTTTTAAATGGCTGAGAAGCATTCACAAGGTCAAAATACCATACTTGATAAATAGAAGACAGCTTGAAACTGCTTAGAACTGAGCTGATCTGAAGTTCTCGGGGTCAGGATAACTTGCCCAGTTTTCCCACTGCCTTCTCCCTTGTCTTCCTCTGGCCTGGGTAGGGTTCAGTGTGCTGGGAGAGATGGCTTCAAGGTTTGATCCTGTGCAGCAACTCCTAACATCCCATTTCCAGTTTCAGTTTTAGTCAGCAACTGGTGTTTGCCAGTTCCTCAGTCTGTTAGATGGAAGTGACAATAATTACTTGTTTCCCAGGGATAGTGAATTGCTTAATTGCATGAAATTGTAGTCTTGAGATGAAAATACTTGGAAACAAAAGAATTACTGGGATACTGTATTACTGTTAAGACAACACCTTTCCCCATCATTAATGCATCCACCACATTCTGGAAAGAAATTCATATGAAATACAACAGAAATTACAAATAATTCCGAACATTCGAAGTAGTGGGTCTATACTGTATTGACTGCTAGATTTGTGGTTAGTCATATTGAAAAACAAGGTAATAGCTGGTTTAGCCAGAGCAAGGCAGAGTTTAGAGAGGGATAAATAACTAAGCCTTCTGTGCTGAAGGTCCACGCTGCCTCTGGCTAAACTCTTACAGATGCTGGGATGGGTTAGTGGGGATGTTATCAAGAAATTTTAAACTGTCCCAGTCACAAGAACGCCCAGAGTATAGATGGGATCACCCCTCAACACCAGATCTCCTAACATTTTGTAGGGAAAGCATCAATATCCTTCAGGTGGGAGACTGAGAGAGAAATGGTTCACATGATGCCATGGGCCACGTCCAGCTGCTTTTGTGCATGCTGACTTCGGCATGGGGAGCGTGCAAATACTGAATAACTTCGGAGAGTTTTTGCCTCCTCTAAAATACAGGGAGACTTTTCCTTATTTACTCAATGGCTGTGTAGCTGGGTGACTGGAAAGAACTGGGAAACTGTCCTTTGTCAGTAGGTGTGTACCAAGGTGGAAATTGCCATTGCTAATACACGTTTTCTAAAATATATACAGATTTAATAATATGGGTATACTGGATTTCAGTATTCCCACCGAACTGAGGTCAGACTGAGCCTTAGGCAGGGGCACAGTAAAATTGGAAATACCCATTGTGGGAGAAATTTTTTGAATTTCACCTCCATAAAGGAATGGAAATTTCTCATGCGATTGTGTGTCTGAAAAATTTCAACTGGAAATGTTTAAATATTCCTTCTGTAAGGTTTTGGTTCAATGAAGTCAAAATGCTTCATGGCAGCCTTATCACAGGACATTTATACTTCAGGTCCTTTCAGAATGTTTCAAGCCAGCTTTACCTATTGTGGTAGTACGAATACTTCCTCAGGGAAATAAATGTAACTGAATCGCCTATATAACGTATCATGATGGTAGCCGCTGGAAGGTTAATATGAAACTGTATGTAGCGCTTCCAGCAAGTTTATAACTTTTTGATTGAAATTTGTAACGAGTCAGAAGAGAGCCGCCTTTGTGGGTTAAATTTTGCAGAGGAAGCTTAACACTTCCAAATGTGTCTACTAAGTAAAATAGTAGTGAATCAAAAACATAAGACAGTATCAAGAACAGCTTCATGAAACATTCCCTAGCATCCTGAGATAGCTCCGATGTCCCTGCCTGTGGGGCCTTCCCTTTTGAAGGCATTGCCAGGAGTCGCTTGCAGTCTTTACAGGGGAGAGTTTACCTCTGGAGGTAAACCTTCAACATGCTCTGGGTTTATCCAGATGTGCGGTGGGTGAGGGCAAGATGTGCAAAATCACATTCAGGATGAAGCCAGGTCTCTCTGTGATTGCCAGCTGGCCCTCTGTTGAGAAATGTCCCTAATTCCCATAATAGTGTGCCTATTTCATGGTACTTTAAAGTGAGAACTCTCAAGTGACTGGCCACATAAGCAGCTTTCACATAAACACTTCAGTTCTGCTTCACCGAAAATGGCTTAGGTGCTGATAAGTGAAGCTACACGCTTTGACATGGCAGAGAGAGCTGTTTATTTTGTGTGGTACAATTAAATTGTCTTAGGCAAGTTAGACCCACCACGTATGCAGGTACCATATAGGTGCCTTTCTAAAGAAATCTTCAATGATCTCCTGCTGTTTCATCCTTTCGGGGTAAGATCTGTCTTGTTACCCCCCTCTCTATCTTGCTATTTGGGTAGAACCAAAACTAGACGCCATGGGCAAAGCATTATCTGCTGAGCACATTTATTTAAGCTCTGCTTTTTTTGATAAGGTATGTGTGCAAATTTGCAGGTAGAAATCCTTGCACAGCTGTGCGTCCATAGGCTATGATCTTTTCAGGGAATCTCTTTGCGTGAATGGCAGTTTGATGCACAGAACAATCGTTCTGGCATGCACACACAGTGTACGCAAGAAGCTCTCATTAAATTTGTACATCAGTGAAATTCTTGTTTGGATGCTTGACCTTTGTAAGATGGAGTGTTTGAAGACTTAATATGGAGGTCTAAAGCTTCAACAGGTTTTACTTAAAAGGCATTTTGTACAAGTTTCTTACTACTTTCTCAAGGGCTAAGTCAAGCCTTATTTGTTCAAAACTCCAGTTCCAGACATTCTATGAACTTAGTAAGTCAGGAGGCAGATGTATTGTGAGGTCTTGCTCTTTGTTTCCCATATACCATGCACAGGTTGGTCTGAGCCTCTTGCATCCTGGGGCATGACAGAAAATATAAGTATTGTCATTTGGGTGATCATTAGACATTGTTTTAGCAGATGTTTTCTATTGCTTAAAGTGTTATTTCTAACTGGTGTGGTCCTGTCTGGTTGGTATTCCTGAAATGCCATGCTTCCTTGCCCATGATCCCAGCCAGCTGATAAGTATGGCAAAGCTCCATCCTGAGGAGTTTCACTGAGCAGGTGGTTGTCTTCAGACCTTATGTGCCTTCTTTCCTAAGCTAGTGGTGAGCAATAGATTCAGGGTCTCTATGGCTCATTTCCAAATTGCCTGCAGTGGGACTCTCAAGGGAGGCGTATTTCTGGCATGCATCTGGCCCTTTCACTAATGCACTTTCGACACCATCAGTAGCCCACTGACTATTCTTGCCATATGGTCTTGGGACCTGGAAATAGTTAAGGGAAGATAGGAATGAAAACAGGGTATTTTTCAGCAAAGACTTGGAGATCGTTTTCCGCCTGGTACAGCCACAGCACAGCTACAAGGCTTGAGCTGTCAGTCAGCTTGCATGGGAGGACAGGACATTTTTGTTGGAGAACCTGCTCTCCGCGGTTTATTCCTTGTATCCTACGTGTGCCATAGGGCATAGCTCATAGGCACTGCCAGAACTTCTTCTCTGCCAGGTTTTTCCAAAGCAGATGGGTTGTGAAGGATATATATGTTAAGATATTGGCAGAGGGTAGTTACACTAAGCTGTTACAGTTTGTGGCTGAATGTTATTACAGAGAGAGGTCCCCTGGTAAAGCGTACATATTCTAGGATTTTATATGCATATGAGCTCACAGCATAGACATTTTTACATATTAATAATAATCGTGGACAGTCAGCTTGTAGACCAAAACTTGCTTTACTATGGGCAAATAAGACATGGGCGTTAGTGAGAACGGGATGCTGAGCCTGTGCTTCTCTTTCGCAAGCATGAATGGAGTCTGAGGAACATTTCTGGGTAAGTTCTTTGATTCATTCATACTTTCCTGTGAATGAATCAAAGAACATCTTTTTGCATCTCTCCTGCAGGACCTCAGGTAAACATGGAGTTGGTGCAGCCACTTTCCTACCAGCTTGGTTTGAAATTAAGAGGTTTTGAGGCTTCAGCAGGCTCTACTGTAGCTGGTCATTGCAGGTTAATGTCATCTAGTGTGGTGCTTGGTAAGCGGGCATGTCAGGATTTAACCAGCACATCTACCTAGTGTAGGAATATTTGCAGACTACAAAGATTAATAAAGCTAAAAGAAATGGCATTCAATTATTTTATTATGGATATCGCTTAGAGTATAAATCTGTATTGAAAGAGAGTGGTTGGTCTCTTTGAGATTTTGTTTTCTTCTACACTGGAAGACTCCATCCAAAACATTGGTCTGACTTTATTATGAAATGCAGCATTTCAGCTATTGGTGAAGTATTTAGTGTGTTCTGCTATGAAGCCAGGTTCTCTTATATGAACACTGATATAAGCATAAAATAGTTTAACAGTAATAACAAATTGGAGGATTATCACCAGAAGTGATTGATAGTTCCTTGTCAAAATGAATTTCATATCATACATTTTCTGCCCAGGGAGTTTTAGATGCAAGGGAGACTGAAAATTATTATTCTGTTTCATTTTATTGTTTTCTTGTTGCTGTTGGCAAATGCCTAACCTACTGTCTCTTTCTACTGTATTAGGTTGCAGAGGGAGAAAAATAAATAGTGAATCTTTAAAAAAACCCAATCTTTTATTAATAGGGAAGGGATTAAAAACAAGAAAAAATCCTTATTTTCATTAAATGTTTCGTGAAGTGTTCTTGTTTTGTGGAAACATTTTTAAAATATTTGTCAGAGAACCAGGTTCTTGCAGACTGAACTATTCCTGCTAAATACCAAAATAGTAGAGCATGGCGGGAAGAGCAGTTGTAAAAATCACCCCATGCATTTATTTCTTGAGGCAGTTCAAAAGTGTTCTTTCAAAATTTACCTCCACTGTGTCAGTTAGGGGATTAATTCTGTTTGTTGAGAGCCAGCGTTGTATCCTAAGGCCCATGACCAGCCACGAGTGTGCTGCAGAGGGATGTGGGAACAGTAAACCCCTTCCCCAGGCGATACCCAACTGGGGCTTTTGCTTTGCACTGTCACTCGTGTCACTGCAGTGGCTGTGCCCCACTGGCAACACAAAAACGACTGAAAGGAAGGAGATTTTCTGTAAGGAACAACAGAATACCTAAAGCAAACAAACAGCTGAAATAACTTCAGAGGCACCTTTTGAAGACTCCCTTTGTTGTCTGGGAAGTACGGTGGGAACATCCGTTCCGTGCTGGAGCCGAGCACATTCACTTGAGATTTTTACCACCCAACTTCTCAGTACTTTAAAGGCAAGATTAATGAGCACTTTATCCAGCGCATATGAGCTGCCTATCAAGAATATTTTCAACAGTGCACCAGTGATACACTGCAGATAGTGCTGACAGAAGCTAAAGTGAAATGTCATACTTTCAGATCTGACGCTGTGTGCTGTTGGAAGAGGGCCTGTACTGCCTTCAGAGACTGACAGTTAAATCCTTCATTCTTTCAGCTTCCAACATATGGCATGAAGTAGGGTGTGAAAGATAAATTTCTTTGGATAGGTGAAGAAAATATGTGCAACATTTTTACTGGTTGGCTGCATAGAAAGATCAAAACAGACGTGTTTTCTGAGAGCATGAATTTAAGGCTTTGAAATCATATATCCAGATTGCCCGTATTAATTATGGGTACCTGCTTGGAGGAATTAATAGAACTCTTCATAAGCCTAGCAATGACCGCTTGAGAGAAAATGGGTCAGTGAGGCCACAAGAGTTCCCTGTCTGCCCTCAGTTGCCTTGTGCCATAGTTACTGTTAAAATAAAGAGTTGGAGGAAAGTTCCAAATATGACTCAACTTTTCTTTACGTCACCGGAAGGTGTCCATGATGCCATGCTGATCTGTCTGTATAAGCATACCACTATATGGCTATGTGTATGCCTATCATATACTCCTGAGTTATTTCAGGATGTTGAGTTGGGATTGACTATGAAGCCAAACAGTCAGTCTTAATCATATATTACCCTGATATAACCCAGTCAAAAAGTTGGTATGTGCTTAATATTATGTTGCTTAAAGATTTCCTCTTTACGACTGAAGCAAAATGCTTCATATAGGTGGGTATTTTAGCCAGACAGATGATAAAATATTAATCGTGATTAACTCAAAGTAAAGAGATGTTTTCTGATGCCAATATCACTAACTATATTTGTAACTGTGTATTAGGATCAATGAAATTTATTCTCGCAGGAGATCTGCGCTATTGTGAGTTTACAGGCAAGGTAACCAGGCAGACATGGAAACCAGTACATAAATATGCGATGATAGTATGAAATATGAACATGAAAATGTGGAATGTAAGAATGAAAAAAAGCACTTTTATATTGTTCTTTTATAAGAATTAAGGAAAAAAAAATGATACTGATCAAATATATCGCTTTTTCAAGCCTCCTCCCCAACCCATCTCTCCCTGCTCATCTGCAGTCTGCTGTCTTAATTCTGTATTCAGTAGGACAGGACTGACTTTTTGCCTTACCTTTGCACTGTCCCCCAGATAACAGCTCCCTTTACCCAGTGGTATGGGATATGATAGTGGTACAAAAGATATTGTTTGCTTCTGGCATGCAATTTAAGGAAAATTCTCTGACACACATTTTCAAGTATTTATTTTAACTCCCTAAAAAAACCTAGCCAGAACAGGTTAAATATGTAACATTCCCTTTTCACCTGCAAATTGATGACGGAAGCAACCAGTGGAAATATTCCCAATAGAAAATGCGAATGTAAAAGGCTTCATTTTGGTGAGCGTGGAAATCAGATGCCTCTGGAAGTAGGACTGCTATTTAAAATGTCATATTCTGAAAGCATGGCTAGAGGATTTCACATGTCACAGAATACTGGAAAATTATAATATTTATAACTTTGTCACAAAAACCACTGTTCTGTGCTGTTGCATGTTCTCATTACAATACATGATAACAGTGATGTATTTGAATTTTAAGGTGAAGTGTGGTCATCTAGGACACATTTTGACCTTCTCAGTATTTTATATGTTAACCAGCTGACCGTTCCATGCCTCCGTAAAGGTTACTTAGGCTGCAAACAGAGAAGTGCGTGGGCCAGCCAAACAAATAGGAGAATATTAATAAGCTCAGCGTGGGGCACCCCACTGCAGTAATTCAGAAAACGTGTAGAGCATTCAAAGTCTGATGTCCTCATGCAGTAATGCATATTGTAATGGAAACAAATCTAGCCCCCCAAGTTAATAGTTGCACCATGGATAGCAATGAGACTAGGAAGAGGTATGAAGTTAACTTACTTTCATTACAGCTTTAAGATTTATTCTGCTTTTCTCCTGGACTCATACCTTTCCAGCAATTGGAGGAAGAGTTTGAATGCTGAATATTCCAACAAAATGTTTACATTTTAAAATCATCTTCAGATTTATTAATGTAGCATCTCTGCAGGATGAAACCTACTTTAGAGGCTAATAATAATAGCAATAATTTATAGAGAGGTGCTTTCTAACACGTATAATTGTAAAGCATTCCACAAATGCATTTCACCTTGGTCTTGTAGCACTGCTTGCACAAAAAGATAGACCATCTATCAGCAGAGAGACTGCTTTAAATTGCCAGCTTTAGGGACAAATATGTTCCTTCCTCTCCTTCCCTCTGTAAATGTAGCTCTGCCCTGGGGCCGTGATACACACAAATCATAGCCTGTGCTTTAGGCGAGCATCCATTTTCTTAGGTGTAGAGACAGGACTGACCAAGAAATGTAGCCTCTGTAGGGATTTCTGGAGCCTTGAACCTGTGGGAGCTCTGCTCCTCATGCGAGGCAAGGAATGGAGATGGTACAATTTACTGGAATGTAAATTGGGAATAATGCCAGTGAAATCCGTGAATGTGCTACTACTTAAGACCAGACTGAAATTAGACTCCAGCTGCATTTATGGATATGTGCCCTGGCTATTTGCTGTAATAACCCAAAGGAGCAGACACCTTTGAGTGTATTCTTCTTTTTATTTCTCCTTTTTGGTTACAAACCACCTCATTTATGTATAGTTGATTCATATTATTTCTCTGCTTAGCACTTTATGAGCAAGTGAAACTGCCTGCAAAGTTGCCAGTTAGTTCGAGCCGAGTTTGGAAGCCCGCCCGTCACAGCCAGCTGTA
Source organism: Pandion haliaetus (assembly GCA_013401275.1). Taxonomy (NCBI): domain Eukaryota; kingdom Metazoa; phylum Chordata; class Aves; order Accipitriformes; family Pandionidae; genus Pandion; species Pandion haliaetus. The sequence continues at coordinate 276,677 of VYZV01017664.1, read as the reverse complement.
ATTCCACATTGGCAGCCACCATCGAAGGGGACTAACCCACCACCAGCTTTCGGTCCCTGCTGATCCAGGCTGGCTCTCACTGGGTGGAGGAAGTACGAAAATATTTTATCCCAGTATCAATTTTTGCAACCTGATCCCTCTCCTAATGTTTAGTTTAACAAATCGGGAATGCAGAGAAAGAAGGTGTAAGTCACATAACATCCTATGTCCAGTTCTCATCTACAAACCTTCCTGTCTTTCACCCTACACCCCATTTGTTTAGAAGTGGTTTAACATACAGCTTTGCCATTATTTGTTTGTGAAAAAGATTGGAGGCAGCCCCATAATGTTTCTTACAAAGCTTTTTATGATGTGCCTATACCTTACCTACTGCTCTGGGATCCAGTCTCATTTTGACTCCTTCTGAAATTGCTGTCAAGAAAAGGAGTAGAAAAACAATATTGGTTATACTGAATTAAAGCCTGGTCCTAGTGTCCTGCTAATAGTGATAAATAAATGTCAGCCTTTTGTGCTTGGCAGAAAGTGTGTGGTAGTGGGCATATCTGAAATCACGTGTGTGTAGCGAAGTTTGTAGGTGGTAGGGTAGGTGGGAACCTGTTAAATTTATTCAAACGTCAGTGGAATAGCGCCGGATTATCTTCATTTTCCCAATCATGGGATATTCCCCATTAAATCTGGATGCAAGTATAAATCCAGTGCAGATTTAATGAAAGTATTTTCCTGGCAGTGAAAGAGAGACCTGGCTGGAAAGCTTTCTTCTCCATCCCCACTAGCACTGGAGGGGACTGTAAATATCTGACAGACATGCCACGGTTACAGACTGCCCTTCCTTCCTCTCTCTTCCTCCAAGTATCTTAGTATTATGACCTTTAGGCAGGCTGGATGCTGAGCCGTGACGGAAGCTGTGCGAGATGTAAAAGCACCATAAGCAAAGAGAATCATGCAGCTCATTGATTTTTGCACTTTGTGCATTTGCCAGTGTACAGCAGCAAGAAGTTAGTGGCACATGCTGTTCTCATTCTTTCTGAAAAATGAATCTTTTCAGTGTCAAAGGAACTACACAAACAGCAAAAAGACCATGAAGGAAGTTAGTAAACAGTTCTGAGAAAAGCCCAAGACATGATTACTGTTGGCCATAGTGTTCATATTACTGTAGGCGTTAATGTAAGTAATTAAAAAATTAAAGATCATTAATTCATGTGTGGATGCCAGCTGATTGCATTGTACTCCTTGTTTTTCTCTTGAGGTATTGAGTCATGGTCTTTCTGCATGCACAGATTCTGTGATTTGGATACCGTTTCTGCTGACAGGTAGTTCCAGTTCCATACAAAGCACAATGTGAACATGAAGATTTCTTAGAAGGCCACCCAGAGTCTAGGAAAATGGAATAATACATGGACCGTAAGATTAAGTTACTTCACAAAGTATAGAAGCATCCTGTGTCATGGATCTGGATAGGCTGTGAACAATATTATACTTCTAGAGAGGTGGGGCGGGCTTGTTATTGTAGTCTGGTTACAGAGTTAGTTTTGCTTATAAAACAGATTACTTACAAAATCATCTTCTTGGTACAGTGGGAAGTGGATATCCTAATTTTCCATTGTTCAAACTGAGCTCGTGGGGTGCAGGTTAACTTCACTGCTTCTGCTCTTTGGCTTGTTGGATTTCAGGATGCTGCAAGCATTTGGCTTCCTGGAACCTGGAGAGGCCACAGAGCTTCTCTGAAAGATGTTCAGCGGATGCGCTTGCAAAGTTGTTACCCTGACTAGAAAGTGGGATAAGCAGCTTTTTATTCACTTTTCTTACTCAGCTGTAACTTTAAGAACTAATGTAACAAATAATTAAAGGAAGAATTTTCAAAAGGTGCTAAGCCAATTAGGCTCAAAATACAATGGAAAGTCAAGGTGAGTTAGGCTTCTAATTCCCTTAGGGTCTAATTTCCAACAAAGTCTAAGAGATTATGTTAAGCCTGTTAATGCAATATGAAATTATAAGTGTTTTATAAAAAATTATCTTGCGTAGCTATCAGTTCACTTCAACTCAGCAATGCTGATTCTTTTCAATAAGGGGAAAAGACAAGCAAAAGAAAGCAGTAGAAATTGTCTGGCAGTTAAACCTGTTTGGTGATAGAGAGATTTAGTTGTATTCCTCTGGAAGACAGAGATCTTGCATGGAAGAAGTTTATTGTGGCTATAATGGCTAAAAGTAATTTGTAGTTGCTCTGGGGGCTGGAGAGCCTCTCAGCCTACATTATATGGCCCCAGGACCTCTTTGTTGTGCTACCATGAATTTCTCCAGCTGTCCAAACCCAGTCCAACAGCCCTATCTGGTACCAGTGCCAGTGCCCTGCCCACATAGTGTGGTCTCTGTGTGGGAGACCTCAGGTGCGTGTTTGGGAACTATCGTCTCCAGTGCCTGCACCAGGAAGGTCCTGCTGATGCTAGAACTAGGATTTTAGAAAAATACTGTCCTTGGGACTTATTGCTGCATCAGAGGAACAGAGTGGGGGCAAAATCTTGTCCTTGCCACCATTCAATTACTGTAATCGGTATCTTCTCTTCTGAATCCCAGACAATGTCACCAAGTAACACGTGGAGTGTAAGATTTCTACAGGCACTTCTCTTGAGATTGGAGTCTCAGAAACCAGTCGCGTGATATAATGGAGTAACAAGTTGTTATGTGCCAGCTGATCTCTGATTGCTATTTCTGCCTCCTTACCTCATGGCATAGGCAGAGTAATCTGGATTAGTTGAGACCACAGCGAAGCCAGAGAGGCTGTTGGACGACTGGTTTCCACCCAGCACAGCTGGTTTTGCTTCTGGTGTGCTCTGGCATTGACTCACGTCGTACACATTGGTTGGGGGCAGCCAGGCAGCATGTCCAAGGTGGCTGCGTTGGGTCTGATGTCAGCACCTTAGAAGCGATCTGCCCGTGTGCCGCAGCTCTCTCACACCCTGGGCATTGCACACGCACAGGTCTGCTGCTGTGTATGCTGATGGGCTTCAAAACGCACAGGCCTTAGTGAATACGTATGCATTTCATGTGTGCAGCGGTCACCAAAGAGCTTAGGTAAGGTGTTTAGTTTGCCTGATTTTTCACCTGTTAATCTGATGAAAACCTGACAGCCAAGATGCTCAACCAGCTATGTGAAGATGATGCCTATTGGTTTATTCCAGTGCACTTGCAGAAAAATGATGTTCAATACAGTATTCAGTAGCGTGTTTCTAAAATGAGTGGATTTTTTTTTAAATACAGAAATCTGAAATCATCCCTCCGTATTTTCTCATAGCATGGAGAGCTGCATTTGAACACTTCTTATGTCAGAGCTTTAATTATATGATTTGCATTTCTAAAATTAAACATGCAAGTACCAATAATAATAAAAAGTGTTCTGGTTAATTCTAAAATTACTTCAGCTAGCAAACAGATTAGTTGTTCTTTTTTCAAGTTTGGGAAATATTTTGCATAGAACAGTTAAAGCTAAAGAACATCATCTATAATTTTGCTCCTAAAATGTTTCTTGGGTTTGCCTGTACTTAAACATTCTGTGACTTTAGTCTTAAAATGATATGTAATTGTGCATTTACTAAAAATAGTAACGTATTTATTCCAACACATGGATGCAGACATGGACTGCGTATGAGAGACAGCAAGTCTTATATCATTTTAGCTCTGGATGTAGATTAGGCATCTGTTTTGCAGGGAAAAACGCTGATGAGTTAAATTCCTCTCTGATAGGAGGGCACAGACATAGTCGAGCACAGGGTATGATCTGCACCACAACATCCGTGTTGTCTCCTTGTCATTTAGGTAACCTGTATGTGTAATGTGGGTGCATATGGGAAAGTGAATTTGCTTTCCAAAATCTTCTTTAAAACTCCTCCTCAAAAAAGAGGGTTAGGGATTTGGGGGAAATTGGTGACACTTTCCAAAGATCCTGTGACTAGAAATGACCTATTTTGGTTCTGCAGACTCCAGGGAGCTGTTGCAGACACAAAGTCTAGCTGAACCTGTAAGGGCTTCATGCAAACTGTTCTCTTCACCTGGATGAAATTGCAGGATTAAGGGCTTTTGTTTATATTTCTCTGTAATGAGAAAAGTAAAGATGAGAATTTAATGAATCTGGATATAAATTGTATGTGAGGTGTGGACACCACAATCCCTGAGTTTGCTGGCAAAACAGCTTCATCAAGTGCTTACAACTATTTTCCATTTTTTTATTTTACTTTTTAATTTTGTAGACATTTGGACTTTGCAGCTAATTATTCCAGTGTACATGAAACTCTTGCAGTGAGTGGATTTGTGCTGTTGAAATTAAAAAGGGAAACAAAACAACTGTTGGTAATTAGACACATTTCACGTGTCTGTGTACGCATCTTAAAACAACAAAAACTGTCTATGTTTGCACTGGTGCCTCAGATTTGATAGCATTCAGTAAATCTAATTATAGGCTGTGGGAATTTGCAAAAGTCCCTGAATGTTTATGTACAGTTTACCATTTTTCCCCAAAGTACTTTGATGGATTTTGCAATTAATCTTCAGATTCATTTGATTGGAATTTAGAATTCTTGGGTCACATCTGTTGCTGGTTGTGTGGAGCAGGTTTACCCTAAAACAGTTAGCACAGAGTGTCCTTTGCATATGGTTTTTCTTACGTACCAATAATATTTCTCATCTAGGTTTCAAATGAGAATGGAATCAAAGAAATGGAGCTTTCTTAAGTCCTGGAAGATTTTGAGTACTGCAGGCATTGTTGAGGCGCTGAAGATAACGAGAACAAAGAAATCCAATTAAAATAACATTTCTTTTTGACATCCTTTCTCACCTGTTTTCTGTGAAATACACAATCCTGTTGATTTTCTACTACATCATCAGGACCCGTAAAATCTGAGGCATTTCAGTTAGTTCTGAGAGGTCCTTTTGTAGAGAAGAAGATTTTTCTAGGTGAAGCCCTAGAAAATTCTTAGTTTTGTACATGCTCTAAACACTTACTTAGTTTGTCTTTGCTGGCTGTTGTTGCTGACCCCTGGCTCTAAAGCTACTTCTGGAGGGAAAAAATTGCAGAAGAACATTCTCCAAGGAAAATCAGCCTTGAAAGTCCTGTGGCTTCTCCCCTGCTGGTCTGGAAATGCAGGACACAAGTCGATAGAGGAGTTTGACTTCTCTCTGTCTTGATTGGTCATACTCATGGAGCCTCTTTTGCTAGAATTTGGCTAGATAAAGTTCTCCCAGTAACTCTAAAAAAAAAAAAAAAAAAAAAAAAAAAAAGGCTTATTAAATCTCAATGCTTGCACTTTACCTGCTCATTTCACATCAGGACTTGCAGCATTCTCCCAAACGAATATTTGAAGCCCTGTTAAATAGCACGGCTGGGATTTCATTGCCCAATATTCCTGCTTTTGGCTAGAGGAGCGCAGTTGCTGCTTAGCACCCTGGCAGCGCCTATCTGCTGATTTCTTCCTAAATTGCAACACGTCCCCGTGGGCCCATGCCACTGCTTGGAGCTGGAGGTCTCTTTGCTTCTTCGGCCAGGTACTGCTGAGCCCTGAGGACACTTCTTCTGTCCAAACTCTGCCTCCCCACACATGCAGATTTTCCTGTTCCAGATTGTTTCTGGACCTGGAAATCTCTTTACTGATTTTTTTACAAACATGTCCCGTTGGCTCCTGGCAGATAAAGCTTTTCCCTTCTCCTTTACCTGACTTGAACTGCATCCCCCAGTGCCCTGGGGAGCAGTGAGCAGTTGAGGGGGTCATTGCATGCTCTGATAGCAAACTTCTGATGATCACATAACTTCATGACCACAGTTGCCTGACAGGCTGGCACAGTGAGCGAACAGATTTGTTCCCGAGGATTACCTTTGCTACTTGCACAGGTAATTCCTGGAATGACCTTCTGCATTTGAACACATCGTAGAAAGGCACTTGCGAGATGATCCCAGCAGTGTCTTTATAAATCTTAGCAGTACATGACAGACAGCAGTTAGCAGAAACAGCAGGCAGTGAGTGGCCTTTGAGACACTGCAAAAGGGATACTTTGACACGTTATCCTTCAGTGAGGGGAAGTCGCTTGGGAGTTGCTTTTGTATCACTGCAGGGGAGTACAAGGAGCTGCTGAATAAAAAGTGGATTTAATCAGACTTACTTGGTGATATCCTTTCACCTCACCCTCCTGTTTGTATCTTCACAGTGTGGAGCTAGTTAATTTTAATGATAAAAACTGAGAATCTCCTTATTGAAATTTAAATTAGGTTAATGACTAGTGATATGGCTAAAGGGTATAATTTACAAAACACAAATCCCTTATGCAAAAGTGGTGTGTGTGTGTGTTCAGTATCACACATGGAAATCCCTTAATTTTGATTTGACTCATTTAAAGCCAAAAATCAAACACAAAAATCTTGTTAGCATTTCCAAGACTGAAACACACACTTGAGTGTGTATTTTCCTCTTCGAAAGGGGAGTCTGCCTTTGAGCAGGCTGAACTCCTGCCTGAACGTTTCCTCCCTCCTTTCCTCCCTAGGATAACACCTGGATTGTGAGGAGGGCTCAACCTTCATTTCCAAAGGAGGCTGGGGTCAGATGTTCAGCTGTTCCCTTCTCATAGCTGAAACCAGATTTTTAAGGTTGGAGCCTTCTTTGAATCACCTAATGAAGTTACCAGGTTTACAGCGAAGTTTGAGTCACTGGGGGCTGACCATCTGTTGTAATGTATTGTAATGGGAATGGAGCATCTCTGATATGATGCCCTTAGTTATTTGTTACCTGTGTTTCAGCAGAAACTGCTGGGATGCTGGTCTGTCTGGCCTTGTGTGTTTGCACTGGGCTTTTACAGCATTCCTTGATACTAGAAGATTCTGAAAAAACGTGATAAGCATGATATACATAGATCCTTTGTTAGGATAGGAGTACCCAGCTTAAATTTTAATGCAGGGTAATAGTATTCACCCAAGCTCATCTTCCTGCAATTGGTACACCCCAAAATACTCATAAACTCCAAAATGTTAGGAATGCGTGGAAATGTATGTAATGTAATGCATGTAATGTAAGGTCACAGCAGCAAAGGAGTAACGAGCTGAATCACCAGCAATCAGCACCATTATCTCCTCCACTTGCAGTCACCCACTTTACTCTTAGATGCTGATCTTTGGTTTTTCCGCAAGCATATGTCTGCTGAGCATTCCTTGCCTCCTGTCTGTTTATGCGTTCAAAGTTACACGTTTGTTGAGTAAATGGGAATAAAATTAAGTATGTGGAAATGAGGGAAAAGGTGGGTTACTTACAGCTACATGTGGTAATACAGTGAGTAGCGTTTTTTCTGACTGGTGGAGTGACAACATGAGCCGCTCTTGTGCCCAGTAATGTGGGCAGAGAAGAGATTACAGAAAGTAGTAAAGTGCAGGAGCATCCGGAGCACGTTTCCTTAAATCTTCATGCCTCCTGCCCAGCCAGTACAAACTTGTCACCTTTAATTTGTGTGAGTACACTCCAGAGCTGAGCTGTCAAATACAGAAGGGTAGAAAAGGGGGGCGGTGCAAAACTTTTGAGCCACCAGTTAATTAAAATGAGAATTTCCTATGCTTGCCTGTGTTAAGGGACACAAGACTTCCCATACAGTATTTTTGAGTAGCACGCGAATTGCTCATCTCTTTGGCACTTAAAACGACATAGAAACTAGACTGTATTTCTGGGCTGTCCTGGTCGGCCAGTGTGTCTGGCTGCTCAGACTTACAGGAGAACATCGCTCAGATGGGTATTAATGGGCAGCACGGTGCTGAAATGAACATCAGTTTCCCATTAGAACCAAATGTTTCCTGGTGTCTGTACAAGCTGTGGTGTGCATGAAATAAAAACCTCTGACGTTTATGAGGTTCTTTACAATATAGGAGCAAACATTTACTTTTAGTGTCTTAATTTCATGTGGGCATTTTACTTGCCTGGTGCATTCAGTGACACCCTTGAAGAACAGGAATAACATTAAAGCACCACACTGAATTGCTGGTAATTTGTATAACAACTCATTCTTTTCTTATCATTTTCCATTTTATGAACATGACATTGTGAATTGATTTGACTTCAGAGTGCACTTAGGAGATAGCGATGCATGCAGGCTTTTCGAAGTCATCTCAGAGTGAAGTTATGCTACTTTCTATCCAGTGGGAGGCTGGATAAAAACATTTTTAAATAAATTAATTAGGAGATGCTGCAGCTTAAATGAACACAGCAGTAATATTAAAGGCAGGTACTCTCAAACCTTCAACAAACAGCCATATGTTTGCATCTCACAAATAAGTGCAATCAGAGGAGGGAAAATGGGAAGTATTTCAGGAACAGAAATGAAAATGGCTCAGTTGAAGGAAACAAGGTTTATAAGGTGAAACAATACCAAGTCCTTGGACTGACAGCAAAGACCAACTAACCTCATCTGTGTCCCTAAGGAAGTTAGAAAATGGATGAGGAAGAGTTGCTGTTATAAGTTGGGCTCAGCCTGTTCACACTTTTAATCTTAACCATCTGTAATAGGTAAATCTGTGAAAGTTTTTTTCTAAAAACAGTACATGAGTCAGTATAACAGTAGCTCAAGTCAGAAAGTACAAATCAAAAAGACCAGAAAGTACAGGTTGGTTTTTAAATGAGTGAGACCACAAAGTTGTGTCGGGAGTGGACACCAGTCAATTAAAAAATGCTTTCAGTGTCTTCTGCCTGTTTCCTGATGCAGTTGTCCTGGCTCCTAGTCAAATAGGAATAGCAATAGACCTTTGCTGGTATTAAGACATGCAACAGGCAAGACAGTAAGGACTATGTATCTTTATATTTGCAGCTATGGGTGTTCATGCCAGGATTACAAGGTGAGCACAAGCTGTGTTACATATTTCAATCTTCTCTAGGTCATAGGCTGTTTGGGGCATGGTGATTATGGTCTGGATCTTGCATTGTACGCCAGGGGTCTGCTACCAGCATTTAACAAAATAATGATAAACTATGACACAATAAATAAAACATAGCATTTGTAGACCCAGTGCTCAGGGCTTAAGGTCCATTTTGGAGCTCTGCGTAGAAAATGCTGTTGAGAAAAGTACTGGGTTTTGATAGCAGTTTGGAGGCTGAAAGCTGTTTAACTTTTTCTCTGTGTGAATAATAAGAGCAGTTCCTGAGTGGAAGAGTGCTAGGAATGGCAATGGCAGCAGTGCATACTCTGCTTGGCTTTAAGGCAACAGCATTCCAGCTCTAACACGTTATTTGTTTTCACTTAATGTGAAATGAAAACCATTAATATTATAGTGTTTCAGTACATGCTTCAGAGAGAGGAGCTGAATGGCACAAGGAGGGATATATTTCACACCAGTGCCTGCTGCGAGAGAGGGTAGGAGTGGACTGGGGGAGCAGCTTTTCTAAGTGTTCCTGGTGCTGATATTCAGAAAACATGTGTAATGCAGGATCCGCTCTCAGCTCTCCTCGCTAGGTTTCCTCTTTCTTATCTGGGTCTCCAGCTTGGGGGCAGCCAGCATGAGCTTGTACAGTGCTATTTAAAATGCTCTTCATTTTTTCATGCAAATGCCCTGATGCCTTTTGCAGCTATAATCTCTCCTCTCGTGCTATAGAAGTGCTAGCAAGAACCAAGCTGGTACAGCCTGCAAGACCAGCCTTCCTGGTCACTCCCGAATTTTTGGAAGCTGAGGAGTATGAGTTCTGCACCCCCGGTGTGTTTAAATGTCTCCAGGGGATGTTATACAGAATCAGGTGAAATCCAGCCGTGGATGCTTATCATTTTTACTGTTTTCCCTCTAAGGCACTCATCAATATTAACTATTCCTCATCAGATGCTAAGGGCATCCATTCCCAAGTTGTTGCAGTGTTGTGCCCTTCCTGCCTGAAGACCCCAGGCATGCAGCACTGTATGTGCAAGGACAGAATACAGCTCACCACTAAACTTGGATTGGAAAGACCTGGGAAGTGTTATCCTGTCATCAAGCCAGTTAACATTGAAGGGCGTAATTCCTGCTGCAGTTACGTGTAGGTGAGCTGTGAGACTTGATCACGCACCAATGCTCGTTAGTGGTATTGAGAACTGGATAAAATTGATGTTTTAGCCAAGTATGTTCCAATGTGCTTTAAAATCTTCAGAATTAATCAGTGAATTGTCAGAGAGCTTCAGACTTATTACTTTTTAATAGCATTTTTTATTACTTGCTAATTATAAGGTGAAAAAGGTGTGAGGCACAGCTAGTATTATAGTTTCTTAAGTAAATTGGAGCAGAAGGTCACAATAAATTGAAAAGTTATTAAGTGCGTACTTTGCTGGAGATATAATGCTTATCATTATAAAACATAGGAATACAGATACTCTGTTTTTTTAATGTCCACAGATGGCACAAGCTAATTATTCTCATTTGTATAGCACCTTACACCTCTGTAGATTTTTTTCACAATGTTGAAAAACAGATGATCACGTCTGTTTTTGTAGCTGTGTGAGAGTTTTTCATTAACAAGATCAGGCAGGACCATCTGTGTGTTCTAGTAAAAAGTTTACCACCAACAGTGAATCCAAAACTTTCAAACAATGGATGAATGCATAATTTGTCATGTGTAGATACAGTGCATTGGCTAACAGCCGATACAGCTTAGTCACAGGTTCCTGAAAGCATTTTTTATCTGTCTGGAGAGGAAAAAATGCCAATCGCATTCTGCATTGTATTATTGACTGAACAAGGTGTTTAGGTTTGTGCCTTTTATGTAGGTACACACATTCACCTGGCCGGCCTGCGGGCATCTCATTCAGTATTGTCACTGGAGAGGAGAAACCCCAAAGGATGCTGGCTCCAGAGGAGCAGCTTTCTCTTCCCTCCATATGGGGAAATGTAGGAAGTAGACTGGAAATCTAAGGGAAGGTGCAAAGGTAGTTTTAAGTCATAGGTTATGTGATTTCTCCTCTACCATAATAAGCGCAGCCGAAGGACAAGCAGGTATGTGCACAACTTGCTGAAAACATGCTGCACAGCATAACTTCAGCCTAAAGAAAAAAATGTTTGAACATGTTCATGTTGAATACAGCTGATGGTGGAACAAAACACTGTATGGGAGTTAATTGTCTGCTAACTGGGATTCTTTAAGAGTCTTGTCCCCGTCCTTTCATGCTTCCCATGCAATTTCACACTGCCCCAGCATTTTCTCACTCCCCAGCTGCCTCTCCCACTTCTCTCCTCTTGGGTTCAGTGCAAAGAAGCGAAGTTTTTGGAGGCAAGCAACCTTGTAACTTCCTGCAGGACCTTGTGCAATCCAGATCCCAGCTGCTCTCCATTCTGCGCCAGGGTAACTGTCCCCAAAATGTGGCAAATGCCCCACAAAACAAAAAATGCCTCATAAAACAGCCAGTGAGGCAAGCCCCTTGCGTCCCTGGTCCAGAGTTGTTCTGCAAAAGGGTTGGGGTCATGTGTGGACAGCCACACTGGGAAGATAGTGCTCAGCACGGGAAGTTGTTCAGAAAGGACAACAGTGAAAACAGATGGGGGCAGAGATCTCTGTGTATTTTAATTTTATTTTTGTCACTTGTAATTTCAGTGTGTTGGGGCACAGCCTGGAGCGTTGAATGGGTGCTTGACAAATACTCAGGAAATCAGTGATTTGTAGCCCTGATCGCTATCAACTTTTCCAGTGTAATCTCTGGCTTGCGCATCTCCCTTGTGAAGTTGTCAACATTTGCTCAGAGATTGTATGGCTTGTTAGCTATAGATGTATATCACTTGTTAGAGGTAGAAATGCGTCTTTTCTTTCTGAGGGGAGCATTAACAATTCCACTCTGCAAATTAAGGGGTTCATTTAAGTCTCTTTCAACATTCCCATGAAAAAACTGTGGCGCAGACACATGTCCTCAGCTGGTCTTGTTTTCACTAGAGTACACCAATTTGAGAGAGGATTTCATCTCGGAGTGCGGTTCTTTAATGAGAAGATGCATTTGTGTCCTACATAATCCACATAATTAGTGTATTTTGGAGTCAGCTGAGATGAGATTTTCAAAAGCTCAGTGCATAGGCCACTCTCAGAAACTTAAAACTTACCCCAGGCTAAAAAAGGGCGTTTTCAACATCCCCATAGCTGGTGTGAGAACAAGTGTCTGATGTTGCTTGGAGTGTTTTGCAGTTTGGCAACTGTCAGCTGGGTTTTCTTGGACCAAACATTTAACTTTTCTATTCTCAGGTTTCTGATTTTGCAGAGGGGGATTGGTGATGCTTTTGTATCACAAAGAAGCTTTTTTGTCTTTTAATTAATGACTGGCATGTTTTGGTATTCAGGGAAGAAGTCTCACTTGAATTATTGCTTTGTGAGATTATTGTTTTTAGAATGGCATGTGAAGAATTTCTTCACGTATATTTCATCTTCTCTTGGTATCCTTCATCTTCCTTGTTCATGTGTCCAAAATGTAATTATAAAATGTTCCCTTAGGAAATAAAAATTCTAAGTGGACTTTTAAGCCATGCTTGAAATTTGGGGAGGAGGGGGGGCTCCTTTTGTTGCTTCTTTTGTTACTTTAGTTGTGCCACAGTGGTATTTGGCAGCTGCAGTTGTAGACACCGTTGTACTAGGAGCTGTACAAAATAAACACAAAAATCTTGACCTTTGCCCTTGTGGGTCTGCCATTTCAGTGTAAGACAGGACACGTTTGATGAATTGAGATGGGCAGATGGGGTGAGCCCTCAGAAACAGAGACAACAATTTCCACACAAGAGGCAGTCATCCAGCACTCCAGCTGCCTAACCACTGTCAAGATTTTTTTATCTGCTCTGGCAAAGGAGATGTTTTAAGGAGGGAAATGTAAAGGTAGCGCTGCTGCTCACTGGCCAGGAGCTTTTCCAAAGTGACGGAGCAGCAAAGGAGAAAGGGCAAAGCTACTTGGTTGAGAACAGGAGGAGCAAATGCCAAGGCCCTGGTGGCATGGGAGAGGGGGAAGTAGCGTTTCAGGGGTCAGACACTGAACTGCTGCTTGGTGCAATGGAGAAAGGGGTCGCAGGGATGTGCAACAAAATAAAATGGCACAGTGGAAGGGACAGCCAGGAGGTGTGATCCTCACTGGGGGCTTGAAGCTGGGCTTGAGCAGATCAAGATGGCAGATCAAGATGAGAGGAGGGAAGCAGGGGTGAAGCTCTCCAAGCAATCTTAAGTATTTGAAGGAAGAAAACCTACTCTGTCACTGAATATGACCCAACTCAGATGGGTGTAGAATTTATTTTTCTGATTATAGTGCTATTTTTTTGTTGTAAATATAGTTGGTTGTAATCCATTTTGCTAATTAAACACCCCACTCCCCCAACCCCTACCCCAAACAATGATGGAATGATTCATTTCTTGGCTGGCACATAATTTTTTTATAAAAATCTAACCATCTAAAAATAATAACCAGAGCATTTAGGTACAATATTCTCCACCATGGAGGATGCAAGGGTTCATTTTCAGATTCTGCCATATTAAAAAAAAAAAAAAAAAGTTAAACCTTTAGGATATACTAATGCCTGCTACAATTTGGGGATTTTAGATCAATATACAAAATGTGCTTTGCCACACTTTTTTGACTTGCCCTGTGTCTGCATTTTTAATGGTAGGCGTGCTTCCAACTAGCACCCAACTTCCTGCTTTCTCATTAAAAGCAGAGGCTAAAGACAGATCAAGTGTTATGGTGAGAAGATGTGTCACAGGAAGAAAAGAAAAAATAGCAATCCAGAGAAACCCATCCCAGTTTGATACATACTCTCTGTTACAACCTGAAAGGTATTATTAGCTAAAGCATCATTCCTGTAGTTACCCAGAGGCATAATGGAGAATCATTTTGCAGACTGTGTTCTTTCGTATTTTATATTAATTAAATCAAAGTTATTTACATATGCCTTTACCCTTACTGGAAAAAAGACCTCTGGTTACTTTTAGCCAAAGTTCCCAGCCTTAATAGTTGCACTGTAAGATGATCAATAGCCTGGTAATGAGCGAGCTCCCTGCCTCCGTAAGAGCCGAGAATATTACTATGGGTGTGATCACTTGAACTCAGTATTGTGGGATGATGAACTACCTTTTAATAGAACATTAACATTAATCTAAACAAGATTAGTGGAGCAAAGCATTGTACGAATAAGCTTGCTCAATTAAAACAGATGGTCTTCCATGCTGAATACCATTATGTTAATAAAGCCTCCCTTGCATACCCACACACTTGCGCGTGCTCGCGTGAGCTGTCTTTTTCCAGTTGCAAGGAGTGTGGTACATATAAATTTGCTTAGCTTTGTGCTACAGTACTCATTTTATCATCTTTTACTCTGAGAGCTCTTCAGAATTTCATATTTATCAAATTATTTCTGAATGATTAACACTAGATCTTTACATTTTCTTCTAATTACACGTCTGTCATTAATCTTCACTATTCTTTTGCCCCGAGCATTTTAGAGAAAGTGGAGGGTGATACGATTCAGCAATTAGAATCAGCTGTAAGCATGATTAAGGCTGTCTAAAACCAGGGGAGAAGAAAAAGTCTGACTGCAGCAACACTAATGTGTAGTGTTAGCCAAAATTAATGATCAAACCTTGCATCCTAGCATCTTAATACTGTCTCAAGCAAAATAGCTTTACATTTGGAAGTAACACACAGTCACAATCTAATCACTATTTTTTCCCCCAGACAAGCTTTTAGTGTTCATTACTAGAAGAAACAGAGTTTCGTTGCTTCAATAATTATTTTTTTCTAGGGCTGAAACACAGCAAAATAGTCACATGTATTAGGAGGCCTTAAGCTTTTCAGAATTTTTTAAAAATTCCTTGCTTTAAAGAAACCTCTTAAGGAGTAATTAATCTTGAATGCAATCCTTTCAGCCCAAATCAGCTGAATTAAAAAGTGGAGTAAACAGACATGATTTCACGTCGTGTCCCCACACCCTGCCTTGCTGCTAAGGTGGAAGAGAATATTTTAATGTTCTATTTATCTAGAGCTAAGCAGAATAAATCACTAAATACTGTTTAGCTTAAGTTTTAAGGCTTGGAGCTAGCAGGATGTAACAATAGAGTAAGAGTTACTGCTTTCTTCTTTGCTTATCTTGGTGTATTCTTTGCAGACTTGGTTATCTTTTGGCCCTCGTTTGCCACTTAAACAGTGTCAGAAAACTGCCTAAATTCACAATGGAGATAAACCCTGGTCTGGAGGCTGCAGTGTAGTCGCCTACCAGTCCTTTGGATGCTCATTATTTAGAGCTGCCCTAAACCTGCTAGGGCTCAGTTGGCTCTTCTTTGTTCCCTGGTAGACCAGGTAAAGTTTCAAAAGATGAAGTGATGGTATTTGTTTGCCAAGTGGTGTGACTTCATAATGAGTATGATTTGGCCCAGCTGAGGACCTTTGTCCTTCAGTCTTCTTCCCTTTAGATACCAGTGTGAAAACCAGACAATGGTGTATAAAGCTAAATGGAACCAAGATTTTCAAGACTATCACCACCAAGCATTGGAGTAAAAGGTTGGAGAGGGCACAAGCACTTTCTGTGGCTCTTCTGTAGGATGTTGAGTAGTAAGTAAATAAAATTCATTAATCCCTTAGTTGATTTCCTACCTTGTCTGAGGTACTTGGTACTGCTCAGTTTGAAGCTCCCTCTTACCTCAAAATGGCTCATGTGCTTTTCCTGCACCCAGAAATAGAGAGGTGACTTTTGGAAAGGAAGTAAACCATCACTAAAGGAGTGGCCGTATGTCTGCTCTGTGTTTCAGGTGTGAATTATTTTTTGGGGAAATACTATCTTGAGAGCCAGTCTACCTGGTAGATGTCATTCTGGATTTGGGAAACAAGATTATAGAGTGAACAGAGGCTATTAATTATTGATGGTCACTGGAACCTGGTTGATGGATATGTACACCACTACTCAGTCCACTGTGACTTAAATGTAAATGAAATTTAATGTAAAATTATGTATGATTGACAACTCATTAGCTCTGGTCTAAAACCAGCTAATATGCTGGTGGAAGTGTTGGCTTTTCATTTTGCAGGTTTCCATGGCCGGCTTTTCCATAAACTGGAGCCTGAGATGTCTCTAGTTTGTAACTCAGAAATATCAGCTTTCCAGTAAAGATAAATGAATAGTAAATCACAGGAGAAAGGAGGTGTTTCAGAAGTGAAAGTCTGTTGCAGAGGATAAGTTTCTACCCTTAAAGCTCATAGAATTTGCGAGATAAGGGTTAGCTCATGAAGAAATATCCATTCGGTTTCTGCGTAGTGAATGCAGGGGCTTGGTAGAAGTCGTCAATCATTGTCAAAAACAAGCAGTGCCACACAAGGACAAGAGGTGCATGAAGTGAGCTGCAGAGCAATATCTCACTGATTTCTCTTGCACCAACTGAGCATGGCTGAACGGGATATTGGTCCTTTGCTGCTTAAGCAGCCAGAAATAACAGGGTAGAGAGCTAACATATAATATCACTGCTCCACAGGGGCATTGTGTAGTGCAAATACCCAAGGAGGAGGGCTGCGTAAACATATGACAGTGGTTTTAAACAAGACAGCCTGTATTTTTCTTCCTGAAACTACTGGTTGGGGGGATCTTCCCCAGGTGGTTGCTTTCCTCCCCACTACCTTTTCATTTTAAAACTTCAGTCCCCTTGGTGCTCAAGGAAATAAGCAGCTATCAAGCGAAGCATGCTGCAGATAGGTGCCAAGCAGGTGTCCTGGCCGCGTGCACACCGAGGACAGCACTTCATCATTGCTTGCCCTGTTGCACATCCCACCTTCCCATCTGCGTGCAGTGGCGGGAGCTCATAGTGCAGCTCCGTGACCTCATTTTCACCACATGAGGACAGAGGCCACGGTGTTTTGGGAGGTGCGTTCACCGGGGAGAGTCCTGCAAAGAAGAAGGACTTGCCCGTAGCAGCCAGGTTCGACAAAAAAATGTGTTCATTTTTTGATTATTTTGTAAACATTCAGAAAAACATTAAGGTCAACTGTATGGATCTGAAACATCCTCATTCAGGGCTGGTGGTGTGGCTGGTTGGGGTTCAGCAGAGCTCAATGTCTGCCTCATCCTCTGCGTGATGACCTGGTTGTGAGATGAGTTCACCATGCCAACCGTACACTCAGGTCAGACGAGCGATGGCAAATGGCTAAGTAATTTGCAGCATAATTAAATGACTTGTGCATGTTGGTGTAGTGACTGAACATCAAGCGAAGCCTATGCTTGAGCACAAAAATAGTCAAGGCCACATATTTCATTAGTGAAATATAAGGTATCTTCAAAAGCCCAGGACCCTGATGTTTCATACAGACAGATAAACTGATTAATGTACCAGTGAGCTTGAATCAGAAGGGCTCGTTGACGTTTGTATCCACTTTTGGACAATTTTCAGTAACTAGTTCAGATGACAGTGTGGGCTCTTGCTAGTACTTACATGCCAGAAAAAGAAAATAATACTCTGTTTTGGCAACCACATATCAAGTAGTGGTATGTCCTTAGTACAAGAGTACTTATCAGAAATGTTTGGACATTAATCAAAGGAACAACTGGATGATCAATAGGAAGTCTCTTCAGACAAAATGAGGGCAGTGGCTGGTGAAGTTTTGATGGCCTTTTATTTTTACAGAGTGGAAATGTTATATTGGAGCCGCAGAGGATTTCTCATGGTTAGTTCCTCTTTCCTTTGCTGGCTTTTCTTGTTACTTTTTCTGTTTGCCCAATGGTCTGTGTGAGTTGTTCATACTTTTTGTTGTAAAGATCAGAAACATCATTAAAACTGTATGAATTAGGGACTGAATAATATTTTTCTTGTTTCTTATTTCAACTTTTCCTGAGTTTTTTATTAAAAAAAAAGGTAGAAGCTGGTTACTTTTAGGAGACATTTTGGGTAGTTGAAAGTTGTGGTTTGCTTAATTCAGGTATAGCACCTGGTAATAGACATGAATTTGATGGTTGATGTACCATTTATTGTCACTGTCGGTATGGAACAGGAGGGAAATTTAGGACAATTTCATATTTCCAGGCAAAATCCTTCATGAAACCTGTGCCAGTCTCCATCATATAATCTGTTATTAGGTCAATTAGCTCATAATATTGTAGGCATTAAAGGCAAAAAAGAGGAAAAATTTATTTTGTAGGCTGAGGCAGTAATATGAGCCACCCCTACACATGAATATTTTAATTGGTTTAATGGAATGTATTCATGCAAGTAAATTTTGTAGAATATCCTGCTCTTTCCATAAAGGGAGTCTTTTTTTTTTTTTGTTTGGTTGCTGGGGGTTTTTTATTTTCTTATCGCATAGTAGAAATGTGATTAATGAACAACTTGAATTAACTGGAAAAAACTGAGATAAACAAGTGCCCATTCTTCCTTATCTTTGCATACTTGCTTAAACTGAGACCTGATCCACGATGAATAATTAAGTAGTAACAATTAAATTTGTGGTCACAGCAGTGCAGTGTAAATGAATTCATATGCGTTCTGTGAAATTATTTATTTTAGTAGTTTGAATAAACCTGAAGGTGTAATTTCATCACGTTACCAATGAAGTGTTTACACTGAGCTAGACATTACTGACAGCGGTAGCTGGCAGTCCTTACTGAGGCCTGGTCTTGAAAAAACTGCAAATGTGTGACTTGAAAGTGTTGAAGTGCTGCTACTCGTGTTGGTAACAGGATGTAAGAGCCAACACAGCATCCTCCTAGGGTCAGTGCCAACTGTTCCCTTCACATCTGTAAGGAGAGGATGAGTCTCCAGCTCAAGTGCCTTCATCGCTCTGTGGTACCTATCAGTAAATTGGGACTGTTGTATCTTTAGGTTGTTGATGTCTGTGTAGTTTGTAAAAGAAGTGGGAATCAAGGTTTGGTAGGGCTTTCTTTGATATCATTCATCATGCTTGTTTAACCTTTAAAATAGATCAGCCAGTCAATGTTTCTTCTTTAACCAATCAATAAATAAATAAATAAAAAATAACATGACAACCTCACAGCTGACTTCTGTGTCTTCAAATGGCCTGACTTTTTTATGTCAGCTTAAAACTCTCACAATTGAGCTGATGTGAAAGGGGACCAGACAGCATGATGATGGGCAGTACTAAGAAAACTTCCATGGAATATCATATTTTTTAAGCATTTTTCCTCTAGCAATCACTTCAGAATGCTAAGTAGTGGATGTCAATGTGGATTTGGAAGGAGAAGGTATATATTTACATGTAAAACTTTTTAATTAAAAAACAGATACAGAGCAAAGATACTTCTTACATTCAAATTACTCCACCTCGAGAGTTTATTGGTGTGCAGGCGTGGGTTCAGCACACAAGCCACACTGTGTGCTGACACTGGGATGAGGGAAACTCTGCTATCAGCCCTCTTTGCTTTCCAGTGTCAGCAATTCAGACATCTGTGGCAATTTCTGTGTTCCATCATATTCCCAGAAATTCTGTGCCATGAGTAGGAACAGGATTTCCGCATAAGTGCTTGGACCTGAGCTGCCCAGTCAGGGCGTTGGGCTTGCAGAGACAAGGGCTACTGGTCCTCATGGAGGGTGTTTCTGTAGGACTGCTAAACATTTCCAGAGGATTCATCATTTAATAGAAACATTATGACATTTCCAGAAACAGATTTCAGTCTTTTTGTAAGATGGGGTAAAAGGTTGGTTGGGTTTGTCACATCCTTTGTTTTTTGCAGAATTAGTTTTGATGGATGAAGTGGTGGCAGAGAGTTCTGAAGTTTGCAAGTGGTATTTATTTATTGCACTGTATGTTCTTTTATGGTGGTAGTTATTCAACCATACAAATTAAAAAGTGACTTCTAAATCAACTTATTCCCAGAAAGAGCAAGAGTTTCATTGGGGAAAAAAAAAAGATAAAAAAACTCTCAATATGAAGGCTTCCAACTATTGCATTCCTGATTGTATTACTCTTTCCCAGGGGAGAAAGAATAGTTTATTCTCCAGGCACAGTCTGGATCTGTCTCTTCTGCTGAGAAAGTGCCACCTTAGAGAGGTTCTTTAAAATGTTAACACCTGACCATTGAAACTGGCTCAACACCCCTGGAAATGGCTCCCGGGAGCGGTCAGAGTGGTACAATGATGAGTGATTTTTATTCCCAGTTACGACACTGGTTAACATTAGGAGCAGTAGTCAGTTATGTACTCTTATTTTCTTTGGGGTTTTATTGTAATAAAAAGCAATTTCTTCAGTCTCATCCTATTCAGGAAATCAGGTAGAGGCTTGGTTGCTAATCACTGGTTTCAGTGGTACTTTTACTTCGTCTAAAAATTCAGTATAGGGATTTCTTTAGTAAAGGCCATATGCATATTTTTACGTATATTTTTTGCTATTTTTAGAAAGAGCTTTCAATTTGTAGTTAAGAGCATGGAAAAACATCTAGATGGATAAAACAAATACAAATATAATAGTTACAAGATCTACTCAAAATCCAAGGGGAGAGGACATGCAATAAATCAGAGTTTATATGAACCAGATGTTGTCTCTTTTGGGCAGTGGTGGAACTCCATGTGGCTCTCAGAGATGAGGACGATGCTTTGTGGACAATAAAATATACTTCTCTAACAGCTTCTGCTTGCCTGTGTGTCTTGTGCCAGAATTTGCACACCTCTGTCATTTGCTGTTCTTCAGCCTAAAGTTGGCCTCGTTTTAGCCTCCTGCAGTTGGATAGTTTATAGAGCTTGGTAGTTTTAAAAAGCTTTAAAACAGAAGGAAGAATTTGTTTTCTCTAAGAGAGAGTCTGCACAGGTAGTGGGATGATGCTGGTGAAGAATTGCATCCTGTTTCAAGGAAGAAGAAGAAGAAACGTGCCATTGATGTGAGCGTTTTGCAAAAACAGTTCTGTTTTAAAAGCAAAATGAAAAAACTCTGATATATCAAGGCCGATGCTATCTGCGCTCAGGAGCAATTTGATCATAACCCTCTTCATATCTGTTTTCCTCTGCCTGAAGTTCCCTACCTTAAAATGAATTTGTTCCTGAGACTACTCACTGGGGTAATCTAAACTGCTCTTCGCTATCAATGACACGTGTGTAATGACATTTTACTGCTTGTCTTATCCAGCACGTCTGAGGAATCCTACTGCTAATTGTTGTATTATTAGCTGCCCACGCAGCCCTGGGGGAAGAAGTGGTACCGGCGCTGCTGGGGCTGCGGTGCTGCGGGATGGCCTCGTAACGGGTGCGAGAGCTGCATCCCTCCCCCAGGACCTCCCTGCTCTCCCGTCCCCTTTCAAAATGTGTGGGGAGATTGAGGGCAAGGTAGGCTCTGACCAACTGACAGCTCTGCACATGGGATGCTACCAATAGGTGGTAAAATGCAAATTTTATTGCAGCAAGACAATGTTTTCCTTTTGGATTCTGGGTTTTGTGTGCTTTTGGAAAGCATTTGGCAGCCACAGCAAGTATGTTTACAAAAAGAGCAGAACTGGTAAAGTTCAGGTTCGTGTTTGGATTCAGCCCCAGCAAACTGAAGCTGAAGCTGTGCCAGACGTTTGAAGCTGCCAGACGACAGTTCATCTCAAACAGAAAGCTGAAGAGGGGGAAAGAAATTTGTCAAATGTATTCCATGTGGAATTTCAGGCAATTTAATTTGATTCACTACACTCTGAAATGTCTTGGACTTCCCTATTGTTTCTTTACTTTAACACTAAATTTGATACCTTCTGGGATCATCATTGCTTTGTGCTGCATTTGTCACGTTCTCTAATTTACTGGCTTTAGTCTCTCTGTTTTAATTGATGGTGCTGAGCCCTGCAAAAGTACTCTTGTTACATTTAAGGTTGCTACTTGAATCCTGAGGTCATTCTTCAGGCAAGGAGAGTGCTGCCTTCCTGTTAGAGACCACTGTAGTAAGAAGGGACAGAGGGAAGGGGTGAATGTGAGAGAGGAAAGGGAAAATTACAGTAAACCTCATTTTCCTGTGTCTCTAACAGAAGCATCAGCAGCCAAGCACCTTGGCTGTGGGGATGCAGCTGTTGGGACATGGCCGTTTCAAGGGTGGCTGCAGAGGCCAGGAGGTTCATTTTTATTCACCAGAGAGCATGGAGCTGTGTTTTATTGTGGTTTTGCTTTTCCAGTTAATTTCCTGTTCCGAAGGTGAATTTCCTGTGAATTCAGTGGACTCTGGAGCCCGGCCCTGGGGCAGGACACCCTGCCATCTCTCAACTTGCTCAGTACATATTACCCACTCAAGTGCAGCTTGGGCATCGAGGCCACTTTTTTCTTCTCCTGCTCCCTCTGACCAAGTGCAGAAACAGAACCCAGAGCCTCCATCTGTAAATAAAACTCTCTGAATTTGTCCAAATATCAAAGCAGTTGAGCCCACCAGGTACCAAACAGTGTTTTATTTTACATAATACTGATTTATCTTGAAACCTGAAGGTTGCGTAGGCTACAGCTGAAGGTAAGGACTACAGCTGCTTTTTGTGCAGGCAGATGAGCAGAGGTGCACAGCAGCTGCAAGTTAAATATAGCTACCCTGCCTTGATTCTTACAGATAACAAAATTTTCAATTTCTAATATTCTTGCCCAAATCATATATTACTTGCTGCATTGTGATTTGACTCCCTGGGTCAGTGCACGTTTGCTCCTGAGCCAGGCTGAGGAAGATGAGAACAGTCAAGCCCAAAGTTGTCAGTGTTTACACACAAGTCAAGTCCGTGAGGAATTCAGTGTCTTTACTGGTGTGTCTGATATTTTTTTTTTTTTCCCTGACATGTGCAGCTTCTGTTTCTAGGTGTTGAGAGTTTGTTTGTTTTGAAGAGTGTGAGGAGAGAGGAGCCTGAGGCTATCTGACCCAGCTACAGTGGGAGCACCTCTTTCAACTTCTTTTCCTAGGCTGCAAATGGCCTGTGTTCACATTTTTTTTCTCCCTAAAATCTTCCTGCAGCTCTCCCTGTCTTTCAAATACAGTTCTGGCAAGCTGAAAAGAGATCTGTAACAAAGAGGGAAAACCCCCAGGGCTGCCAGGTCACCGTTGGCGGGTCCGGTGGGAGCCGGCAGGGGTGGCTGTGTTTGCACAGTTGAGTGTGCTTGCCTGCTTCCCACCACTGCTCAGAATGTAGGGGCGTTCCTGGTTACCAGCAGGGTCAGGCCCTCCGCCCTGCCCAGGAGTGCTGGGGAGAAGGTGCTCAGTGCAGCACATCCAGGGTTTCTCTCAAATACAGCCCCAGCCTCCCAATAGGTTCTCCCAGGGATGCTTCTGCTGACAGGTAAGATAGACAAGCAGGTGTAGTAATCTAAAGATTACCCTACAAGACTCCTCCCTTTATAATTATCACATTAAGCTACTGTAAAATCTGTAGGTTTTCCTCAAGAAATGCATAGTGATGTTGAAAATATTTTCCTATGTAGGTAGTTTGACAAACATGAGAGTGTTGTGGAAGTCATTAGCACTAAGGGTAAGACCTCCAAATAAAGCGCCCTGGGATTTATTTACTCTGTGCTGTAGTAATAGTAATTAAAACACATCCTCCTGCAGGTAACTCCCACAACTTGCACTTTGCTCTGAAGCTGAGAAACTCATTGATTAATCCGTGGGGTCAATCAGTCCATCTTGTTTGGAGAGTTAATCATAGAAAGCCTGTGTACCAGGACCAAGAGTGAAACAGGTTTATTTACTGCTGCTTAATCAAAGAAGCCAAACTCTCCTGTAGAGTGGGGAGAGGTTTGTTTCTACTTAGCCTTTAATTGCAAAATGATCTCATTAGTGCCATAGTGAATCTCAGTACTATCCTACAGATGCATGGAATTTAAAGAAGAGCAAAGAATAAAAATGGTTGCCTGTAAAAACTCAGCATTTGCCAAAAAGTGTGGTGTAGTTGGTATTTTCAAGATTACCCAAACCAAGCTTCTCTTTATTTGCCTTTTAATCTGAAGCTAAAACATGAGCTGCACATCCCAGTGGCTTTTGGTCTACCTTACTGTTAAGAACAGAGGAGGACTGTCATACTGAAACTACTGTGAAGGGGTTTTTATCCAAGGATAAAGATGTCTATTGAGAACAAGAATGGAAGCCAACAGCATAGTTACTATGGCATTCACTGAAGAAAAGGGTAATCCTCTGAGTTATCCCAGCTGAGAGTGCCGCTTTGCAGGGGACTTCAGACTATGTAAGTGTCCTTCTTACCAGCCTCTGGCATCAATCTCTGGCTCATTTATTACTCAATAATTTTTGAAATGTCTCAGTAGGGTAGAGGGAGAGTGACAGGATCTCAAATGGGCAATGAAATCCCAAATAAAGTAATCGTTGCCAAAGCAGGTGCTAGAAACCCAGAGGTGAGGTTGCATACCCACGGTAAAGCCCTGAGCATAAAAACGTGGAAAGCAGTGAAAAACGTCTTTAAGATGGGTTGCTAATAGATGCAGGTTCAGGTTCCTGTACTGAAGAAAAGGCTTGATTGTGAGTTCCACAACATGCAAATCCAATTCAAACTCACTGCCCTTTGAAATTTGGATAGTATCTCTGTGCCTTTGGGGTAGGAAGCTTCTCGCTTGGATTTAGAAAATTGGGGATGAAAAGGCTCTTCTTAACCCAGTGCTAAATACCAGGAAGAGAATAGATGGGAATGCTCCCTTTACTAATACTTGTTTCTAATCAGATAAAAATAAGTGACAGTGTAGGAAGAATCCCTCTACTAACTGCCAGACACGTCGATTTATCAAATTTTTCCACTGTTGCTCTTTTTTGAGCTAGCTTCAGAGCTGACAGTGTATGTTTTACAGTGCAGCAAGGTAGATTGATTGATCCTAAATAGAAAAGCCTTTGGGGTCTCGAGCTGATGTTTTACCTTCAGAAAAAAACTGAGTAAAGCATGTTAATGTAGAGAAAGGAGCCTGGTTTAATTGGACCAACTCCTGGCTTGCTGAAAATTAATGGCTGGCTGGCTGTTGCCAGAGTGATTCATCTTTTCTATCATGTTCTACAGTCCTTCTCTCCAGGGGTCTTTACTCCCCTCCAATTCCAATACCAAAAGTGAAATACACTTTTTTTTTTTTCTCCTTAAAAACATGTATTTTAGTTGGATTGGTTTCCAGTAAGTGAAAAATAGCACTGGTGGGAATATGAAGGAGGCAGGCAGTATCTGGGAATTCAGTTTTGTTTACTGTGGGGCTGGTTTTGTTTTGTTTGAATGGGATTTAGATCTTTTTTTAATGTACTCTCAACTCCTCATTGCTACTGGCTGACTGTACAGGTGACAGAATGACTTTCTGAAGGATCTCTATTTCAGTGTGTTGAAATGTATTGTTCCTTTTCTTCTGGCCATGGAAACAGAAACCCTCTGTAAGCAAGAGCTGTTAAAAGTGAATATAAAGCTGGAAAGGTGTTGAAAGCATTTAGATGGCTCTGGAAATGAAAAGATGAATTTTCCATGTAGTTCTATCAAGCCCACAGAAATTTTTTTTTTTTTTTTTTTTTAAATAAATGACTTGTGCATGAACAAGGCTTGCTGTTTCCCCATAAAACCTATTGGAGGCGGTCCTGGCTTTGTGAAAGCAAAACAGCCTGCAAATGAGCACGAGGTAGGTAGGAGTTCAAGACTGTGTGCCCAAAACCTACATGGGTAATTTGATCATGGAGGAGGTTGAACTTTGGAATTTAAAGTAGGGAAATTCAAAATGTACTTTTAAATGTAAAATATTTTTATGTATCAGTTGAAATCTATCTTGCTGCTGGAGATAGATTGCTACTTGTTTGCTGATTCAGAGGTGTCACCAGTAGACTAGCACATGGAGTCACTTCTAACAAGCATATAATAGGCTGGCAATGCTCTATTATTGCATATTTCATATAGGAGGATTTACTGTAACTGAAGATTACAAGAAGATAAATAAAGATTTTGTTTAACATAATTACATATGGTAAATTGTTACGGTAATTTATTATTGTTCCAGTAAGGCAAATATTAGCAGTCATAGCTCAGAGGTCATAAATAATGCACTGGAAAATTGGATGTAATGTTTCACATTGACCTGAGATATGGAAAATGGGTAAAATTGCAGCAGATTCTCATACCATTAATTGCAAGAAAATAACATTAAGAACATGCTAAATCATGCTAAGTATTTTCAGCAGATGATAGACTGTGGGGCAGTTCATTAATTTTCCTAACTCATTCATTACTTTTGGTTCTTACTCCAAGAACACTTAATGAATAATCAATGCTTTGTGAAGCCGAGGGTGTGGGCGTGCACATTTTTTATATAGATATTCATATACCAACCAACATACATCCATTTATCTCCAACAGTTTTCTGTATCAAAGCATTTTCTTAAACTGTGTACTCTTAAACTTGATCACTAGGGATATGTTTATTAGACTCTGAAGTAGCTGTTTGAATTGCTGTTTTTACCTTTTACCAGTAGAGTTTGGTTCTCCCACAGTGCTATAAATATTAAATAAAGACACTAAGAGTTTATTAGTGTAATATTTTTGATGGGGACATGGTTGAAAATGTAACCTATAAAATTAGTAATGGGAAGATGAAAATTATACATTGTTTCTATCAGGTTTTACAGCCGTCATTTTTCCTATTCATGCATTGTTTTTCTTGTACAGAAGGAGGAGGGCACTGAGTATTTTATTAACTGCAAGAAACAAATCTGGTTGTGTACTGTATGATAGTATGGGATTTACCATAAGCAGGAATGGGACAGAAACAGGACTCTGGACTTACATGTAGGATTGCATGGAAGTGTAATGGCTTAAGTTGGTTTTTGTTTCTACAAAACACTGAAACAGCAACGTCTCTGGATTCTTTCAGCGTGGTCAAAAAGCCTGTGATAACCTGGATACATTCATCCTTTTAATACAAGAGAAACAAAATCCTCTTGCCTCCCTTTCAGCATTAGCCTTTTGTAAACAAGATATTTTAGTCCTAGAACTCCACCATGTATTTACATTTATTCATAGGACTCCATTTTACAAAACAATTGCAATAATAAGTTGTGTGACATTTCTTATTTTTTTAACCCAGTGCTAATTTGGAAATACGCCAGCAGTTTGTAGGAGTGAGAATCTATCTCTATCTGCTTTTTGAAGTGCCTGTAAAAGTCCATTCTCCCCATTTAAAATTTTTATCTCTTGTATTTGGTTAACCTGTGTGTGGGTGATGGAGGCAGTGTCATCTGGCAGTTTGAGAAACAGGGAGTCTGAATTTCAGGATTCAGATGCCAGCATTGCTGGGGATTCCCAGTGTGGCCGTGGGGAAGTCTCTTGACTGCAGTTTGTTCCCACTGCTGTAAAAAAGTTTTCTCACAGAATCGCAGAGAGGTTGCATGAACGTAAAGAAAGATGCTTCAAAAATGTGGCCACATGAAAGTTTATACTACGTACTTACTTTCTCAAATAAACGAAGCTTTCCAGTGAGGCTTAGCGTGCTCTGTTTCACATTAGCACTTAATAGAGAAATCAGTTTGCAAAAATATAATGCGCTCACAGGGTGCCCAGGAATATGTACATTTTTTCTGGTTAACTGAATGGTTTCATGCCTGTTCTTAGACAACAGGTCAACAGGTTCCTATCCACTAAGGAGCTGGGGGGTTTTTTTATTTCTGTTGTGGTGGCATGCAGGGGAATGCTGGCCAGGACTGCCACCCCCTGCATAAGCCTGGGAAGATGGATGAGTGCAGATGTATGGGAGCATTAGGACAGAAGTGCCAGGGCAGGAACACAAGTGATGTGCTAAAGATCACACAAAGGAGACTTTCCTGTACATGCTCAGGACTCTGCAGGTTATCCAAACATTTGAAATTTCCAGAGGTTACAGTTAAGCCATCCTCATCTTAACGGCGTTCACAGAAGTGGTGCGAGGGGTGGATTTGGCAGCTTAGGTTTATCACAGTCACACTGAGTGTAAAGGGAGCTCTTCAAGGGACACAACTTGAAAAGCAGATAGGATCCCATTGTAAATAGTGATGTGTATTTGCTGCTTTGAAGTTCATCAGGAAAGAAACATCTTTGCAGCAATAATCCTCAAAACCATGGTAAAAAACAGAGTCCTGAAGGGACCCATATCCTGAACTGTGGGATGATGCCCTGCCAGGGGGTATATCCTAATAAATAAGTATTATCCCTCCTGCTCTTCCAGCCCTGTGCAGCTTGCCAGAGGGGGCACTTTTTAATGGACTAGAAGTTGTTAAAGGAGAATCCAGAAGGATAAGGCTTAAAGTGAATTCTTTGGTTTATACCATTTATAGTCCAATTCAATGTATTTCTCAGACATTTGGAGGGCAAGGAAGTTCAGTGTATTCGTACATCTTTCAAGATCCTCGCTTGATCATTTGACTCTGTCCAGCTAGCTTAACAAGCTAAATAATAAAAGGGAACAATGCAAAACTTGTTGAATTTTTTTTCACCCTGTGTCCTTTTTTGAAGAAAAATACCATTTTTTTTCAGATGCCCAGCAGTTTGCTGCAGACTCCTGCAGCTTTTCTGCCCATCACTCAATACCTGTTTCAGCATATCAAATTTTCGTACTTCTTCCTTTCATAGAGAAGCAATTAAAAATGATGAGGGTAAAGGGTTAAACCTAAAAGCCTGCTAATGAGGGTGCCTTCTTCAGTTTTTTTTGTCAGGCATTTGATGCTGTTTTCAGCATAAGCTTTCGATAAGCATCACTGAACATTTTTCCAGAATATATTAAAAAAAGTTTTCTTTTTTTACCATCCTGTAAAAATGATAGATGTGTGGCTCTGCTGTTTATCTGAAATCCTAATTACTGATGCTGCAGCTTTTGAATGTTAAATTCATGCAGTGTTCTTTAGACTTCAAGCTGGTCAAAGAAAGATGGATTTGTGTCCACAGAGACATCTAAGTCTACTAAAAAAAGTTTGTTTATTTATTAAACAATTTTAAAGTCAAGAGTTGCATCAACTGCAAATTACATAGACTTAGAGCTTTCTAAAGGAGAAAAATTTTTAAAAAGCGAAAGTTTTCTGCCCTTGGATGAAATTTTAATTTCTGTTTCCATAAGAGCAAAGAGTAGAGATAAGAGGTGGAATTTGAAAATACGGACAAGATCTTCTTTCCTTGAGCTGTGTTATTTATTACAGAACAATAGTTTGATTATTTTTTTCCAAACCTATACATGTATATTTGGAAAAAATATTTTTTTATATATATATGATGTATATATGTGTGTGTGTATATATATAAAACAGTGCATCTCAGTAGTCATGTAACATCCCAAGGAACCATTTTCACAGGGCAGCAAGGAGGATGAGCACAGGATTTCTAATGAGAGTCCTTGCAGCCATGTGATGAAAGTGCGAGCAGTTCATCTATACTGTGTTGCAGATGTGTTTTCTATGCTGTGTATAAACAGTGCCTAGGGCAATAGCAGCAACAGCTCTACCTGACAGCAGCTGAGCATGATGATCCCTAGTGCTCAGGCCCTGCTGAGTTTCCAAATTGTCTCCCCTGTGTGGTTGAAATCTTCTGCAAAGCCACCCAGGTGAGCCATGGCCTGTTGCTGCTGTTTAGGCAGCTCAGCAAGGTGTGGTCCTTCACAGTGACTCTCTGCTATGGAATCCATAAGTCCCTGAAGCCTTTTTGTGCTTGCAACTCCTAAGGACTCTTTGGAGAGAAGTTGGCTGTGTTAATTCATTGCTGAGCATTCATCTACCTGTGCTACCTGAGAAGAGCAATGTGAAGCAGAGACGTTGCTTGTTTAAAAAATTAGACTTAATTTCTCTCAGGATTTTCTCTGTCTCTAGTCAAGTTTGTTTTAAACTAATGGAAGTAATTAGCAAGTCACAGGGGGACTTTGTCTAAGAGGTAGCCATTTTTAGATAATGGAGCATAAAAGTCGACACAGTGACATATGACACCAGAGCAGCATATTGGAGCCATGTGCTGTGTCTTAAGCAGATGTTTAAGTACTTTGAATACTGAAATCACTACGTACACGTATAGGAAGGGATTTTTTTTTTTCTTCTCTCAGAATACTAGTACACTGTAGGGCTTCCTTTAATCTCGAATAAAATCAAAGTAAGCTCTGAGTTGTTTTTAATGCACAGTCATTATCACTCCTTTCTCTCTTCTTCAAATGTCTTTTTGTATATGATATGTGGGTACTTCAGGAGGTATAGATTCAACTTGCTTTTTGCATAGCCATTACATAGCAGAGGAGTGCAAAAATACACCAACTGGTGTACCTCGTTTCTAACAACACTGATAGCATGGAGCTGAAAATAAATAACGTATTAGCAGTGAAGCACTCAATGAGTTTGCACATATTTATTATGGCTGTGAACGTGGGGGAGATTTGCAGAAATTCCTGAGAGATGAAGGAGGTCTTGCAGCAGCGTGGTCCCCAGTATCCTAGGGCATCTCCTCTAGCAGCACCAGCTGCCTTGCAGGTCTCTGAGGCCATCCTGATTTCATTCCCGCAAGGGTGCCAAGAGCTTCAGACTGTGGTCGAAGTAGCAATTAAGTAATATCCTGTCCCTTAAAAAATTGTGACCAAAGTTTCATTTAAGCTTTGAGTAACGCAGGAGATGCTGCTTCCTGTTGCCTTGAAGAACATTTGTTACGCTTCTGGAGATAGAAAGCAGATAACTGGTCAAAATGTCTTGACTAAAGCATGTGAGATGAGATAGGCATGGAGGTTATTTGCTGCAGTCTAAGCTACAGTGAAAAGTAAAGAGGGGCAAACCTCTGCTTTGCAAAACAAAACTGAGGGATTTTTGTTTTCCCTGGATTCCAGATTAAACAAGATCTTAATGATGTAGTCTATGACAATGAAATTGCTTAAAAGCACTACCCATAGGTTTTTTTATACACTAGATAACTTCATCCATCTTCCTTTTTATAAATCAATGAGTGACATTTGCTGTTTGTGCCCAATAATTACTGCGGCATTAGGTGACAGTTTGCACTGCACACACATAAAAATGTACAAATGTGATCTAAATAAATACATAGCATGGAAAGCCTTTGTAAGATGTATAGTTAAGACATGCTCACAGCACCCCGGTTATTGAGAGGTGCAATTTGGTGAAGGAGGTGACGGATTTTCCCTTCCTCCACTACAGACTGCTCCTCATGTGTCCACACTGTGATTGTACCGGGGCTTTGGCAGCAGGTTGAGCAGTTTCCTGGCAGCCTTTTTCTTTCGCCTGTGCCATCCCTCGGATATTTTTGTTTAAATCCAGATTAGTCCCTGCTTCAGCTCAAAGTAGCACTGTAGAAGTAGTCAGCTATGGTACAGGGGGAAGGGGATGGGGGGTTAAAACTGGCATAGGAGCTCCTCAGCTGGATTGCCACTGCATCCCTTCTCCTCCCACCACAGTCGGTCTAGGTAGGATTCATCTGACCTAGCTTTTCTTGTGCAAAAATTAAGTGCCTGCTGAAGCTGCATCAGACTTGGACTAGCAGGTTTTCCTTATCTTCGGGCAGTCTAGGAGCATCACTGAGCACTCAGAAGCTGCAGCATGAGAACCCATGTAACAATCCTAGCTAGAAAGCTGTATATCCATTCTCACTCACTTGAGATGTTTTTACGGGTACAATATGTTTTCCTCCACCACATGTGTGTTCCACCTCGTGGATTACTCAAATGGCAGAAAGTGTTCTGTTTTCTATGTGATTAGCTGCAGGTTCAATTTCTATCAGATTTGTCAATTTTGTCGTATAATAGTTTGGGGTTTTTTCCAGCCTAATGTATGTGACACATTTCATAATACCAATAAAAATAGTTTTCAAACCAGGCTGTGAAAGAATTTGAGGAAAAAATGCCGAAAATAAAAATATCAGCAACTGGGGAGCTTTGATCTGACAGTGCAGGCTTTTAAATGACGCGTTGTGGTTTGTGAAGTTTTACAGTTCCTTTTTGCAGTAGCTGTAATGTGTGGAAAGCTCAGCCAGGGTGGGATTGCAGCTGTGCTTGGGGGGGTGGGTTTGGTTCCAGCAGCGGATGCCTTATTTTTTTTCTTTGTTGAATTTTTTTGTTTTTATATTTCTGATAATGGAATTGTTATGGGCTTTTGAATTTCAGTTAAGAATGTGCAAATAGCCTATCTGGTAAGTAGGTTATTGAAGGGTTAGGGAAATGGAGAACATTTCATGCAAAAAAATACCCACAGTGTGGGTAATAGACTCCAGTCGAATTTAAAAGATAATGGCGACAAGGGAGAAATCCACTTGTAGAAATGGGGAACAGCTGTGTTTGAGATCTAATGAAACTGTATCAAATACTTTAAAAATGGCTTACAACTTCTTCCCTGGGGAATGGAGATAAAGCACAAGAGCACTCCTGAAAGGTCGAAGAAACAGTTAAATCATTTCCTTGATGGTTATTAGAGATATAGAAGACATCAGTGAAAATTAAATGTCTGAAACTTGTGTTTGATTGCTTTCCTTATCACACCAATCTCACACGTTTCTTCCATCTCTTACTCTCTGTTCTAGTAAAATTTAATAACTGTGCCGGTAACAAGGGAGTTCGGTATGAAACCAGCAGCCTGGACTTCAAGGTGAGAGCGGACGGGACCATGTATGCTGCCCACCATGTGCAAATGCCCTCAAAGCAGCTGATCTTGATGGTGACTGCATGGGATCCCCAGATCCTGGGAAGGTGGGAGGCAATTGTCAGGTTTCTGGTGACAGAGAAGTCACAACATAGTGGACACAAGGTAAGAAGTTTTCAAAGCTCTCTTTCTTATTTCGTTCTTCCTTTGTCTGTGTTCCCCAAACCTTTAAAAGTTACATGCAGCGCTGGATTGTTCGTGTTGCCTGGTCTGTGCTTCCTAAGGAAGTGTCCAGGTAGAAGATACCATAGCTGCATCAAATTTCTTGCAAATGATACTTGAACCTCTCTGACAGAAGTGATTTAAGGTCACCAGTGAGGGAAGTGTTCTTTAAGTTCATACTTTTGTATTTTTAAGTGACAGCTTGGCTCTGTTTTATACTGCAGGCTATATACCTTGTGTTTGAATCTCACTGCTAATACTCTCTCTTGACTTGAAATAAAACCTGCAAATGAAGGGTGCCTCCCTGTCTCCAGAGTCAAAAGTCAGCCATCTTCTTGAGAAATACAAGGTTAAGTTCAGATTTCTTTTGTGACAGCGTAGACCTGGAGTCATGCACTGGCTGCTGCTGCCATGCTGCTAAGGTGTCTCCCTGGTTTTCACAGTGATTCCGTTCTCTCCACGAGCCATCTGCATGGCCCTGCAGCTCCAGGGGGAGCTTCCAGAGGGGAGATTAGGGCTTGTTCCCTTCCGATGCAGCAAGGACAGGGAGCATTGCTGCTGCCTGGTAAGGGACATATACTTACACGCAGCGTGGGCCAGTGGGGCAGTGAAGCACAATGTGGCACCAGAGTGGCAAACAACCCCTCTGCTCAATGCCAGTGTCTTCCCCACAGCTGAAGAGTGAAAAGCCAGCACCATTCAGTATTTCAGACAGAAGGTTACAGATGCTTTCTTTCTTTTTTAGTTTTATACATGTAGCTGAAAAGCAGGAAGGATCTGTCCCTGCCTGGTAATCTGAGAGCAGTATTGCTTCGGTTAAATACAGTGTTGGGCTGCACAGTGCCATTATAATTGGGGGCTGCTCATGAAAACACTTTTCTTCTGGTCGGCTCCTTGAGTAGCTGTCTCTGTCCCACCTCTTCCATATCATCTTTGGCAGCAGCAGTTCACCTTTTCATTTTCTCCTCCTTCCTTTTCAGTGTTAGTCTGGGCTGAAGATCCTGTACTACACTGAGTAAATGCAGTTATATTGTCTGGTGCCTACTCAAAAAAAACAGTTCTGTGATGGTTGGGCAGTTACATTTAAGCAGAATTTGGCAGGAAATTAGTTGAAGAGCCTGATTCATTGCTGGATCTTGAAGACCTGCAGAGCAAGGATGAAGGTGTGGGTCCTGAGGAACAATCATGGCTAGTTCAGGGACCAGCAAGGTCACTTGGCCATGGCTGTAGTTTGGATTAACGCACCACAGTAATTGTCAAAATAGAAAGACTGGCCTCTCCTTTCCTCTTTTCTGCAGTGCTTGGGCAGACAGGGCAGGGCAGGGCAGGGAAGGAGGGGGAAAAGAGGGGGAAACTTTATGTGCTGCATTGTCAGAATGCCGCCTTGTAAGTCTGTGCTATTTGGGAGGATTTTTGCCACATGTGAGACAAGAAGGAAAAGACTTGGAGAGACTTAAATCTAGCAGTTGCCCAATGGGCTGACCCCTAAGGTTTTGCATGGTTAAGAGTCGTATAAATACATTTCAACTGCTCTTCGGTAAGGCTCTGGTTTGTGCAAGATATAATTAAGCCTTGTATGTTATGTCAACTGCACTTGCCATTTTCTAACCAAAGAAATACTGCTTCCTTCCAAAAGTAATTAAATATCGAAGGAACAAAGTAAGATGTCTTATATACTGCTTTAAATTTCTTCTCAGTGTAGCAGAAAGAAAACTGAATAAGCACACATTTCTGTTTTAGTAAAATATTTGGTTGGAAATTCATCTAATGTTAATGTAAGCTGAACTCTGGTTCAAAACAGAGAGCACTAAGCTTTTTAAAATTCATATCCCTCCTTTTTAAAAGCCTTATTAGTGTGTAGTTTGAGGCTGGAAAAATACGGAAAACAAGACTAATGACAAGGTCATAAGCAGTTTTATTGTGGGTCCCTATAGCAGGCATCCGACTTGTGTTTTATTTAAATGCTTGTGCTTTTTGCAAGCAAAATAATCCTTTGTTTACTAAATAAATATGATTATGAGGTTATTTTAAAAAATAATAGTGTTTATGCTAAAAAAATAACCAAAACCTAACAATATCCAGTTCAATGTGTTTCAGGCCATGACCTTAATATGCTGCATTTCATGGCTTTTACTAGAGACAGATTTCACATTTGGTTTTGTATAGTATAACACTCAAGTTATGAGTGTTTGTGAGTTGTATGTGAGTTTGTATGTTTGTATGTGAGTTGGTTTTGTATAGTATATGACTCAAGCAGAACTACATAATTTTTTTAAAGATACTTCAGACTTGTGTTATATTCAGGATGGAGACAGAAAATACAGGAGAGAAAGGAAGAGGTGACACGAGAGAGGGAGAGAGACCAACTCTGTTCTGGCGCATACATCCATTTCCAGTTTACTTTGTAAATTTGTGACTGACTTTTTGAAAATGCTGAACAGTTCCCAGACATTAAAAATAATTGGCATAAAATTTGCCTTACCACACCTACTGTTCTCCGTTTGCTGGCACCTACAGCACAAAAGCCCTTTTGCCTTGCTCACCCATCCTCTGTGTTTCTGTAGGCTTCTCTGTGACTGATGGCCCTCAGCTGGGGCAGCCCCACTGCGTGATGGGAAGCTTGTTGCCCCTCTGAATCATCTCTGAAAAGATAAATCAGAATTTAGTTCACAATTATCCATGGGTTAAAGCTTCATGAAAACATGATTAGCCCTCATGGAATGGCCATTATTAGATATTTGGTTTATTATGGAGGTTAATACAGAATAAATGTTTGGGATACTGGCTGAGGTCATGGGGGACCAGAAGTGAGGTCCCTGCTCTGCTGCAGATTCCTGGTGCATTCTCAGGGAGCAAACCCAGTCTCCTATAGCCTGCCTGCAAAATGGAGGCAGCGGTCTACTTCCCAGGAGGGCTCATAAACCCCTCAATGTATAATCCTTTGGATTTGTGATCCTTTATCATCACAATATATAAGACTGGAAATCTGCATAATGGTCTGGGAGAGCTTTAGTGGTGGCCAGCATGCTTTCAGTGGCAGATCAGTTGAGGATGGCTCCTGTCGGGATAGTCATCCCCTTGTGCGCTTTCATTGCAAAATCAGAGGTTTTGTTGTCTTTAGCCGCACCTGAGATCGCACAGCTGTGCTGTTACTCTCGGTGCAAGCTGGCATTTTAATGGTGAGTGACCCAGTACAATGACAGTTGCCCCTTCTTCATAGTGTTGGCCTTATAAATGTGCTAATTGTTTTAGATGACTGAATAACCTGGGCAAATCTGCAAATTTTCACTAGTAACCACTGTAATGAAAGAATTCTAACTCCTAGGTTAAAGTTTAATGCTAGTAGGATGAAATGATAGCAAAGAAGGTAAATACTTTTAAAATGTATTTTATGCTACATGAAGCGTACATTTTCCCCTCCTCCCCAGCAAACACTTGAACATAAACTTTCTTCTGGTTCATACAAGTGATGTTAGTAACTCTAGGAACTTTTTTTTGTTCAGTCTTGCAGGAAACCTGATAGCAATTCAATTAGAAAATGCAAATGAGGTCACATATTTCCCACAGGAGTGCCGAATTACCCCAGAGGAAACTGAGTGATATTCTAGCATAACAATAAATACTTAAGATAAAGTTTCTTGTACTGTTCTTGTCTGACTGCTTGTTGTTGCAATTGAAAGTATCAGTCGGACCTGTGGGTATAATTTTGAATGAAGAAGAGAAAGAAAAGAAAAGAAAAAGAAAAGAAAAAAGAAAATAAGTTTTTTGTGAAATAATATAACGTCCTTGTAGCTTGTGTCAGCATTTATGAAAGATAAACTTGAGTGGGATAATGGTCCAGAAAAAACAAAGTAAAGCCACGCTTTACTTATCTGGAATTAGCAGTGCAATGTCTCCTTTTCTAAGAGTGCCTGCTGTTATTTCTAACAATTGGATATTGATTCAACCAAAAGTCTAAAAATGAAGATTATGTTTGTGAACAGTGACATTGCTGAAGACTTCAGTGTTCAGATCGTCTTCTGTTTCTTAGCTGCAGAAACTCAAGTCTTTCTAAGTACATGCATAGATATATAGCTATTTGTGCTTTATTTCCCACACTGTCCTCTGTGTCTGTAGAGTCCGAGCTCCTCTTTGTCACTCCTCACTAGTCGATGTCCTCCACTCCCTGTGTTGGCTTGTCTCATCTGAAGTTTTGGCCCACTCTTTCATATTCATCTTGTCTTTATTTTTCAGTGCTTGTATGTGTCTTAAGCATGCTAAAGCACATCTGGCAAATTTTCTTCTTTATTTGTTTATCTATTTTTCTGTAGTTCTCACCTCATGAGTTAAAATCAGGATCATAGAAATACAGCATAGAAAAGAACTCACAGCAAAAGAGCTTGGAGATACAGGATATATTCAATACATGTAGGATGCGAGTCGTCTGCTGCCAGTGACTTATTTTAGAAAAAAAAAAAATACTGTGTTCTTTGAATCATGTTTATGTCAACCTAAGTTTCTCATTGTCTTAGCTTCTCAAATTCTGAGCATGGAAGTATGTAAATTTTTTCAATGTTAAATCACTGGGAATTGTGCAATTAAAATCTTGCAAATATATGCGTATGCAGCTAGCATTTAAAACATTGAGAACTACTGTCACAAATCAATCCTCGATTTAGCCCAGCTTGTGTTTTATTATGTCTCATCTTATTTTGGGCTTCTTTCATAACGCAGTTATCAGTCCACAGCCATACGATATGAATGTGAAAACCTGATTCTTACAGCCAGAGGTTTTTTTATTTAAAGCCTTTAAATAATCATCTCTGGCATTTTACCTGGCTGAGATTTTAAATTCCAGTACAGCCTTTTATTGCTGATCACAAATACAAAGGTTTCAGGGCAAGAAAAGGCTTATTCAGCACTGATCTTGTTTATGACCTCAGTTATTGTGCTTGCCAGGATGGTCTGCGCAAGGCCTGGGAGCGATGAAGATGTAGCCTTCCCTTGATGGAAGAAAATGACAGCTTAAGTGGGAGTTGTGCTTCCACTGCCCCTGGTCTTCCTGATGCTCTCAAGTGGGTGAGCCAGGAAGAAATGGGAAAAAGAGCTGCTGCATTTGTTTCCTTTCTTTCCTTCCCCTGCATTGGGATGAGATATTATATATGGCATCAGGGTGATGGAGTCTGCCCCATCAAACTGTGTTATCCCTAGAGAGGGGCTGAAGAAATAAGACTCTGTGTGTCATCCTCCCGTTTTCTGGCCATATTTATGCAGATTTTAAGTACCGGGTTGTTATGCTGGTGCTGTCCTGTTTGACTCTCTCTGTGGGGGATCCAAGGCAGTAACTAAGTCCAGTAAAATGGCAGCTGGCATCATTTTTATTTCTGTGTCCTCATCAGTAAAACAAGGCCTTGACTGATCACAGTCACTGAGGGTAGATTCAGAGATTTCTGTTTCCTTCAGGTAACTTGTGAGACATTGTTTGGGCGGTTAACAAATCAGATCAGTGGAAAAGATGAGAAAGCGGACACTAATAAATTAATACCATATAATTTTTGCCAGTGAGACTGCTCATGTTAACTGTGGCAGTCCAATGAAGATGCATCGGGTGACCTTGTCTGACCTCATGCTTAAGTGAATTTGAACATTTAGCATTTAATCCTCGCATGAAATGAAAGTAATGTTTCTGAAAACATATGAATTAATGTGACCTGATTTTCAGGTGTGTTGAATCACACTGCCTTGCACTGAAACCAAGATAAGATATGACATACAGGTGCTCATTGCCTTGGAAAATCAGCCCACTATGGGAAGTTTCTGAGTGCTGCACTTGCTGCATTTAGTTCTTAAATAGTCAGCATCTTACCAAGGGTCGGGCTCAAAGCTGTACTAGAAAGATCATCCGTAAGTGAAATTCACTCCAGATCTGTCTTCCTTCAAACAAAAAGAAGTCCTAAGGATTGAACTGCCTACACGGAAATAAGTTTTTTCTGATAAAACAAAACCCTTGGACTGCTGCATACTGCCTGCCTGTGATACATGCCTTGTCCTTGCAAGATCAAAGCCTTTGACCTCCGGTTTCACGTTCTTTGTTCTTAACTGCTGAAGTCTGACTGCCACTTCCAAAAAATATTTTGGACTGAATTTCCTGAAAAAACCTTCATTGCTGTGGTAATCCTTTGACAGTTGCTTGTAAGCATGTTTGAGTAAAGACAAAAATTGCTTCATGCAGGCACATCCATTAAAATAAATGGCTTTTTAGGGGCTGTGACTGTCCACCTATCTTTTCTTTAGCCCAGCAAGCTGAGACAGCTTGGTAGTTGCAAGCTCAGAGTGGAGAAGGGCTTCTGTTTCTCCCAACTCTGGAGGCGAAGTCCTTGCTTGCTGGACGTGCTTCGTGGTAGTGCAGCTGCATCACATTCTGCCCCCTTGGCACTGCCAGCTGGAGCAGCAGGGAGAACCAGCCAGGCACGGGTGTCCAGCGTGGCAGGGTGGGCTGAGCGGGCTGTCATTACCACCAGGGAGGAGTGGGATTTCAAACACTGGCTCCATCCAGCAAAGCATTTAAACACACACTTAAATTTCATCATGCAAATGGAGATAAACTGAATGTGTTCGCTTGTTCAGATTTAAGCATTTTCTTAGGTGCACTCCAGAATTGGGGAATAAAAGAAGAACAGCCTTTTCTCAAGAGCCTCTTGAAATAACCAAAGGATAACTTGAAAGGGCAAACTCGCACACTAGCACTGAGGAGAAGTACCAGAATGAATTACTTTGCTTTGTGCTGAAGTAGCCGTGGTGCTTGTGATCTCTTAAATCTCCTGTGATCTTTTTACTTGCAAACATTATGAAAAGAAGGAATATTGTTACATTTAATTCGTTACGATTATTTTAATTCATGTGTCTTTTGAACCTCATTACTTTAGAAAAA
This sequence comes from Pandion haliaetus, assembly GCA_013401275.1. Lineage (NCBI taxonomy): Eukaryota > Metazoa > Chordata > Aves > Accipitriformes > Pandionidae > Pandion > Pandion haliaetus. Next base: position 237,103 of record VYZV01017664.1, on the reverse strand, counting down.
TTAAATTGGATTAAAATTTTTCACAGGCTTGTTAAGGGGTAGATTTGCTCCTGCTTCTTTCTGTGATGAAGAGCAATTGTAGTAGGCAGAGTTCTAGAAGTAAAAGAAATGTGTTTTGGAACATTTTTTCTAATTATTTGTTAGAAGTTTTTTCTGGGTGGAAGAGCTCGGCTTGCTAGCCCAGATATTTCATATCTTTTTCTCGACAAGATATGTGCAGAATGAGAGAGTTAAGATCAAGCTGCAGTAGCGGTTTTTACTGTATAGTATATGACAAGACCTACCGCTTTTATTCCAGTCCTATAGGTATCTGAACAGGTAACAAGTATTGTATTCTGCAATTTAATAGCCATGCTCTTGAGAAGTACTTGTAGTTCTGAAGCCATTGTGTATGGCTTCTTCCAATTATGAGAATGACATTAACTTGAAGGTAGAAGTGTCTTTTTGTAAACACTAGAAGGTAGAGTACAACAGTAATTTAGATGTTTCTTAAACAATCCTACCTAAGAAGCTCTGCAAGATTAGATCTTACAAAGGGAATGTGAAAAGGTCAAGTTGATGCGGGGAGCTTTACAAGGAAACAGCCTCATCAGAACTTTTCATGTTGGGATAAGATGTTCAAGCCTTAAAATGAGAAAGAAAAGTACATCGAGAGCTGTGCTTTGTGGATGATGTCATCTTCTTCTGTTCATTGAAGGCTCTTACAATATTCAGAGCATGACAACGACAAGAAGAGTATCACAGGTGCTTGAAACCTGTGGGAACCATAAAAGATTCCGCCAAAGGCAGATGGATTTCTTATGTACCCGCTTTGGTACGTGATTATTCCAGACAATGGAAGAGGAAGAGCATCATTTGAAATTTTGAAAGCGGTGCGCAGTCCAGGAAATACCTCTAATCATCAGTGCGGTGTGGTACCACAGAATAAGTTTCAACACAGCTCTGCCTCTCCACCCCAGCTGAAACTTCCCTCATCTTAGAGATATCTTTCACATTTCGTGTCTGCTCAGTAATAAATGTGAGTATGGGTTGCCTGCAGGTGTCCTTATTCTGCTAGTGCAAAAGTAAAGCATATTGAAGTGCTTTGGGCACTTAGCAGATTTCAACTTAAAACTGGTAATTTACCAAATGTTTAGACAAAGAGAAGGTGTGGGTGAGTTCAGGTGATTTCTGAATTTCAATTAAATTCTACTGGCAAATCAACATAATCTGTCCTAGTGGGGTCACCTGGTCAGCAGCCGTCTGAAACTCCATGTTCTGCAGTCTGTGTCTACAATGTCCTTATGTGGGCCACTAACCATGTTAGGTTTTCAGATCAAGGAGAATAAATTGTATTTATTTTTTTAAATAAGAGTCTTCTATGGCAACCCTGTGGGTTATGCCCAGAGCTAGTGGGTGTCTCTTTTCTCTGGAGTCCAGACTTAGCTTAGCCTTTAATTATACACTCAGGGCCCTGCTACATCTTTCGTAAAGAAAGGATCTTCTCCTGTCTGACTTACAAGCCAGAGTGTTGTGTTCTCCCTATTTAAAAATTCCCTGGTTTTACCTGTTATTCTTCTTCAGCTTTTTTGTTGCTTTGCAGCCCTACAATGCTAAGGAACATTTTGATTCCTTAATCACACTGATCACATTTTATTTGTTATATCGGATAAAATTTTCCAAAGCCTGCAAAGCCAGACAGATACCTAACAACATTAAATTTGCATGCATGCCTCATTTTTCAGCTATCAAGGAACAGCGCACATACAGGCGGTTGCTTAGCTTTGACACAGACTCCTTGGGAGAGAGGGGCTTCTGGCATGCCTGATGCATGTGTGTGCATTTTACGTGGCTCATTCTCCTCCTCTGGGGGCAGTAACTCTGTTAGATTTTAGTCAAACTTTTTCTTCCCTGTCAGCTGATGTGTTCTGGAAGCTCATGCGCTTGCCAAATCTGACAATTTTTCTTACTAATTGACTCTAATGTGAACTGCTCTCTGCAGCCCCACTGCTAGCTGATAAAAAAAAAAGTAATGAATTTTTGCTTAACTAGCTGATTTAATTAAAATGTTTTATACTGTAATTGTATGGTTTCTATAAATGGAGAGGTAATTTTGTTTAATGAGTTCCTAACCAAACATAACATTCCTGACTGTATGTAGCCAGATTTGATAAAGGTCACAAATGCTGAGATTCCACTGTTTGCTTTTGTAAGTCGTGATGATCAAACAGCTTGATTTGGCATTTGAAATACCATGTCAGGATTGGTTCCCTCTTTTCCTGTTTATACCAGAAATTATTAGTATAGTTTTAGGAGCAGAGGGGGTTCTTCTCTGTATCTGAACACTGTTCATTAAAGTGAAAGTCTACTGCCAAAACCACGTCTCATTGTCAATTAGTGGCTTCTCTGCAAACACATTAATTTAATGCCCTTGCTGAAGAACTGTGCACATTGGAACATCTTGCTGCTAAACCACTAGTTTTCAGAGCACTTTGACACAAATCATTCATGAATAGCAATTTATGCCGTGATGGTAATGGGACGTGACATGAAGCTATCTTTGATTAAATTTACCACAACTTACAACTATTAGTAAATAGAGCTAATATAGATAGTCATAACAGATTTCTAGAAAGTGGATAAGGAGAAAAACAGATTAGGGATTCCTTACCTGTGCAGTTCCTAAAGAATACCTTCACATAGAATGACTGCAATAAATGGAAGTCTAAAATAAAAAGTCTGATCTTCTTAAAACTGTTTTTTTCCTGTCTCCAACTTTGGCAAATTCAGCAATGACCTAAATAAAAAAGAATCAATTACCCTAAAATAAATAAATTTGCTGTTTGTTCTGCAACCCTTTCATTATACTGTATGAGAACACAAAATGAAATATCTCTCTCTGCTAAAAGATCAAAAAACTGGGGAAATGATGCATTTTGGGAAAAAAGGGCTCATTCATCCTCCACTGCCATCCCTGATGCCAGCAAAATGTTGTCTCCTTAGAACAAAATTCATGCAAATGTTTATTTTGCAGTGCTCTCATGTTCCCTTTGTTGAAGAACTATGCTATATTTTCATTGTCTTATTTTCTGTTTGGTAAATATCATTTTCTCCTGTCCCTTCCGCAGCTACCATGGAAACAAGCAAAAATGCTTCAGATTAAATATTTTTAAGTAGATTTTTTTCCTTGGTAGAAAATGGTACCAGTTTTCAAAATGTGTACATGATATAGGAGATGAAGAGAAATATGTTTGTGCAACGGACTAAAGGTGGCTTTGTATCCCCTTGTATTGATAAAAATATATTAAAAACATGTTGCCTCAGTTAAACCCTAGGAGTAACACTAGAAACAAAGCAAGCCAAGTATTATTTCTTTCCTGAAGAATGTCTAGTGTGAAGTGTTAAAGATCCTATGAAAATCATAAGACTGGCATATAAATAAAACACAGGTAAAATCATAAATAATTTTGGTACTTGGGAAATAAAAGCCTTATTACCTCTCTTCTGATTGCAGGTACTTTTTATTCCAAGTGCAAGAATAATATATTTTAGTGCTGAATCTCGAGAATTTCATTTTGCGGGTTGAGCCCTATAAAATTAATAATCTCCAACAAATGTACCCTAAGACACACAGTTATTTATATGCAGAGAATGGTGGCTTATTTACCCAAACATTAGAGTGATCCAAAATGTTCAGCTAAGCAGGAACACAAAATATGATATTATATTATGTAAATGGGTTTGTGATACGCTCTGCTGGATAATAACTTCCAGATGTCTCTGTAGCCAGAGGCTGACGGATATCAAAGGCAGGTTGGCTGGGAGGGGAGACGTGCCAGCTGGCGAGGCTGGCTACTGCTAAGTGTAGCGGAAGGTGAAAGCTGGTATTTCTTCACACTCACTGGTTTTATTTGTGGACTGGTGAAAAGTCAGTGGCTTGCAGCCTTCTTTTCACAAGCAGGATAGGTCTTGAGGGGCTGTAGGGATCCCATGTGTCCTGTTCTTTCAGGGCATTAGTCTTTGACCTCTTTTGTGAGTAGGGGTTGAGTTTAGTCTGAGTCTCCCAACAAATGAAAGGCTGACAAGCCACGGATTAACCACTGGCAGGAGTTTATAGACTACCTAGATGGCTATTCTGTCTTATCTTTTATTGCCAGCACTAAATGCAGACAAGGAATCTCCCTGAGCTCTCAGTGCCATGGCTTAAATGGACTTAGTTGTAACACCATACAACCTCACCAGTTTGGAGTAAGGTTTCCTAAATCTCTTTGGTTTTAAAGTCTGACAGTCCTTAGGAGTTTAGCTACATGTTCAAGAAAGCTGTACACCTTCTTTGGAGCAGCCTTTGAAAAGAAAAATTTTTGCACAATCCTTATAGATGAGACTGTGCCTCCTTAAACCTCGCATTGCTTTCTGAGAGCTTGACCCGTCATCTCAGTGAAAGGTTTCTAGTCGATGTAGCATGTTTTTAATTGACTTTTTCCTATAGCCCCAAAAAACCCAAAAGAGTGGCAAGGGGAATCGTAGGGTAGATTCTGCCACACAGTACTGCAGTTAATCCTCAGCTCATCATTGTGACTTCCAGATCAAACTCAGGGAGGATGGTCTCCGAGAGACACTTCCCCTGTCCTACAACTCTTCACCACAAATATTGTAGTTGCACTTTTCAGAGAAAGAAGCATTTTATTAGCAGAAGATGCAATGGCTGCATTATGATTTGCCCCTGTTGGCGTTGTGCATTCGTATGTCTCGGTTACGGGCCACAAGCCCATTGGAAGACACACTGGATAACTCAGAGCAGAGCGTTGATCCCAGGTTTGCGGAATGTAGGCTTTAAATACTACAGCTAGCGTGGCATGCTTTGCATCACTTCATTAGCAAGCTCTAAAAAATTCTGCTCTAATACGAATACTAAGGCATTAGATCATACTGAATCCAAATTCATAACAAATTTACATCCCAGCATGGTCTTTTCTCCTGTTGTTTTTCTTCATCCCACACTTTGTAATCACTTTTTCTCCTTGAACTTGAAGGTTTTAATCTGGTCTGGTTGAGCTGTATTTCTCTATAGCTTATCAATGTCCTGAAGTAATACGCAGGCATAATTACTGAATTATCTGACTATTTTACGTCCTTGTTTAATTCTATGTGTATTGCCAGAGACCATGCTCACATGTTCCATGTTTGGTGTTTGATCCTGTTGTAGCAAATTATAAACATCACCATGTAATTTTCAGAATGGAGAGTGGATTTAATTTTCCACTGGGCATGTGTTTCATGGACTGGCTTCTCTGTTTTGCCACGAACGCCCATCATCCGTTCACCATGGGTAAGAGGGTGATGGCACCTCACAAAAGCAATCGGAGGGAAACCACCCTAAAGCAGTAGCATTAGAGGTGCACGATTTGATTGCGAGAAGGACTATGGACAGATTGTGTTGTGATGACACTACAAAAGGTAGAGGAATATTTTATCTTTTGAAAATGTCTGCCTGAGATTCTGGAAAGCATACGGCCAGTAGGGCCATGAGAGAAGCGGAGCAGTTGTTATCTCAGTGAAAACTGTTACTCAGCAAAAACAGAATTGGAAGCTGTATTTTATAATTAATTTAATCTGGTGTCACATTCTGCTCTTGAGTTGAATTTTAGATCCTTCCAAACCTGAAAGTACAGGAGAGTTTTCTGGGGCTCACAGTTGTTGCTGTTATTCCAGAGATGTTCTTGGATGTTTCAGTCAGAGATCTGAATAGTTCTGGCATTTGTACTCACCAGACTTTGTTACTGCATTCGTCTCACAGCTTTTAAACAGCAGAAAACATGTACAACGTATTTAAACAACACCAGAGAAATTAAGGTCATGAGAATGCATTGTCAACAAATGAAGATAAAAAAAAAAAAAGTTGTTGCAAGACGCTTTTGAATTTCTACATACCAAATTCAGAGTCATGTTGATGATTTATTCTAATGTAGGAAAACATCATCAAGAGTGACAAGCAAGCTAGTCACTGTCTAGTCACCTGCCAGCAAATATTTCATAAAGACTAAAAAGGCTGGTACTGCCTTGCTGAGCTGACACTAATTATTTCAGTATACATGGAGCTTTGGGATTCATGTTAATTCTCAAGTCTGTCTTTAGTTCAGACTCATTCCACTGTGTAAACTCAGCAGAGCACAAATTATTTGACCACCCTTTCATAATCTGTCCCTACACTCACTTGCCAATTATATAAACTGATCCAAATACCTGCTCTCAAAGGATTCCCATTTGGGAATCGCAAGCCAATTTAAAAAAAAAGGGGGACATCCACTTTTCTGTAGCTCATGTCTGGTAGTCCTATTCCACGTTGACATTCATTTCTGGGTATCTTCTTTAGATAACATCAGTGTTCAGAACAGATACCTTTCTGGTGACGAAACCCTTTTTAGATGAAAACTCTATAAGGTGTAGCATATTGCATCCCATAGGAAGGATGAGCTCAACAGTACCTACCAATATCCTGAATATCCCAAGAAAGTCTCCCACTGCCACATCATGATGCTGTTTCTTTGGTCATTACACACTTAAGTGAGTATTTTTAGAACAACATCTAAATATTGAACAGTGGTGTAGTGATCTTGCAGCAGTTCAGTGATGATGCTTGTTGAAGGTGTGTAAAACAGCATTCAGGCAAACACAAAACAGCAGTCACCTTGGTGGCATGAGTTAGTGTGAGAGAGGATTTGAGAAAAATGCCTGTATGTGTGACTGGAAAAGACCATATTTGTCTGTTCTGTGAAAATTCAGCTCTGGAGCTGGCTCATTTTTAAGGTTTGCAGTAAAAATAGCTGCATTTTTGCACAAATGCTTCCAACCATTGCAGCCAGTGGATGTCTGCTCTCCCCAGGTAACATAGATGCCCGACTCTCGGCATCCAAAAGGTCCACACAGCTTTGGAACCACCACTCAGTTCCATATACTGTTTAGTTTTCATATACTATATAATTTTGAGGTGAGTGTCAGCTTCATTGCACTTCCAGATCAAGAATTAAAATGTGCTAATAGATGGATTTATAAACTATAAACCCTGAAGCAATGATTCCCACTGAAATTAGTGCTTACAGATAACTGCTTGCAAATGTTTGTAGGATGTTTGAGTTTGTACATTTGGAGTAAGACAAAAAGTGAGCATGGCTTAAAATTGCAGGAGCATCAGAAAATACTTTGATGGTTTTTACTACAGTGTTCTTGGGCTTGGGGGCATTGGTTTTTGGGTGGGGTTTTTTTGCAAAACATAGCTGAAAATTGTAAAATTCAGAGGATAGTATTACAACTGGATCTCACCTCAAGTGTAGAGAATGTGGTTTGCAATCTTTCTGATTTATGAAAATTTAAACATTTTCTGATGGGAGTGCCGGTCACTATATGGTAAAAAAAGCTTGTCTTTGTTAGTTGTCTTTTCTGCAGACTTTCCAGAAGTAATGCCTGGAATCCTAGAAGGCCACAGAGTGTTTAAGTATTGGGACTGGCTAACCTCTGAAGAGCCTCTCCAAATCTACATTTCATCGATTCATCATTCTATAAGGCAGAAATTTTCTAATAATGAACCAGACTCTTTAAGTCCAAACCGTGGTCCCACCATTTCCATTTTTATGCCACAGCATTTTAATGTTTCCAACACCAAAGTGTGCCACGGGCAGTGTTTTGGGTTTGTGTGGTGGGGTTTTGGTAGCTGGGGAGGGGCTACAGGGCCAGCTCCTGTGAGAAGCTGCTAGAAGCTTCCCCGGCTCCAAGTCAGACCCAACTCTGGCCAAGGCCGAGCTCATCAGTGACAGTGGTAGCACCTCTGGGAGAAGAAGGGAAACCTGCAGCGGAGAGCAGAGTGGGATGTGAGAGAAACCCCTCTGCAGACAGCAAGGTCAGTGAAGAAGGAGAGGGAGAAGGTGTGCCAGAGGAGGCTGATGCCTTTGCAGCCTATGGTGAGACAGCAGGCTGTCCGCCCCCAGCCCATGGAGGTAAGCCAGGGATTAGATGCCCACCTGCAGCCCATGGAGGAGCCCGCGCCAGAGCAGGGGCATGCCCCCGAAGATGGCCGTGACTCCATGGGAAAGCCTGCGCTAGAGCAGTCTGTGACTGAAGGACTGCGGCCTGCAGAAGGGACCCACGCTGGAGCAGCTCGTAAGGGACTGCAGCCCATGGGAAGGACTCACGTTGGAGAAGCTACTGGAGAGCTGTCTCCCGTGGGAGGGACCCCATGCTGGAGCAGGGAAAGAGGGAGGAGTCCTGCCCCTGAGGAAGAAGAGAGCGGCAGAGACAATGTGTGACAAACTGACTCCAACACCCATTCCCTGTCCCTCTGTGCTGCTGGGGGGGAGGAGGTAGAGAAAATCGGGAATGGCGTTGAGCCAGGAAAGAGTGAGGGGGAATGTGTTTTAAGATTTGGCTTTACTTCTCATTATCCTGTTTTGATTTCATTGGTAACAAATTAAATTGATTCTTTTTTTCTTCCCCAAGTCAAGTCTGATTTTTGCCCATGACCATAACTGGTGAGTGATGCCTCCCAGTCCTTGTGTCGGCCCAGGAGCTTTTCTTTCTCTTTCTGCTCCCCATCCCACTGGGGAGAAGGAGTGAGCGAGTGGCCTCATGGTGCTTTCTTGCTGGCTGGGCTTAAACCATAACAGGCAGAATCCATAGTTTAAAAAAAATCACAAAGAAGGACTCAAAGGCACCCGAAATAATGAAAACTGCTTACTGACTGAGATGTGTTACACTTCGCAGGCTGTGTGGGGAGATGTGCATTTGGGATTTGTGTTCAAAACCCAGTTCTCATAAAAAGGCCATTCCTTGTGAAGCGCTAAGAAGTTGAACTAATTCACCTTTGCAGACATGGAGCTGACTCTCCCTCTGGTTGTGGTTTGTTTGGTTTGGCAGTATACGTCTGCAGAACCACAGACTGCAGGTTACTGTAACCCTGCTAATGCTAAGGAGCAGGGTGACTCTGTACTACAAAACTGGACCCACGACATAGGCTGTAAAGGAATTCTCTCCCTTTTTTGTGTTCTGGTAGGTTACATTTATTAGAAGTTTGCAGAAACCTCTTTACTCCAATGTGCTGCTAAATATCCCTGCAGCTGGTGTAATGAAGACGATATATTCTGGGAGGCATCTTGATTTGAGAGTGACAGCTCCATATATTTGTGAAAATGAAGTGGTAGCGGAGTTGCCAGTAAAGCATATTGTGTCTTTGTGATGCAGAAATATATCATGTTAATAACAATAATTTTCGCAGTTACATGTGACCATTTGCACGCAGGGAAGCGCCACTGGGAGAAGTCCTAAGAAGCGAGAAAGAAGCTAACTGGTTTTGCTTTCTTGTTTCCAAAACAGCCGAAAGGAAGGAAGACCGTGCCCGGAGAACTGGCGCAGCAGCAAAGCGACACTCTGCTCCCTTGGCGCCAGCATCAGAGCGCTAATGGCCTGCGGCGGCAAAAGCGAGACTGGGTCATCCCACCAATCAATGTGCCAGAAAACTCCAGAGGACCCTTTCCGCAGCAGCTGGTTCGGGTAAGTTAAAAAAAGAAACAAATAATAATAATAATGATAATCTTGCAGTGGGTGTAGTGAAGTAGTAGGTATGGTCCAAGCCCATGGCATGGGAAGTCTGGCTCAAAGCACAGGCTCTCTGCTCTTCCTTCCTCATGCAAGAAAAGTTGCCTTTTACATGCTGCTAAAATGCTTCTTTTCCGAAGCGACTTGCCCCAGTTTTCCCTCCCCCAGCTGAACGGCAGCCTAATCACCTCCTTCCAGCCAGTCCCTCAAGAGACGCTGGAGTTGCTGCCAAGAGGGCACTTTGCCCACGCTGTCATCCAGGAAACGGCTGCAGGTGTAAAGCTGGGCTTGGTGACACCCAGCAACGAGGGGGTGCTGCATTCTTCCCTTCCTTCGCAGAGCTGCAGTACAGATGCGTGGAGGGGCTCAAGGAGGTTGACTGCCTGCCACCGCTTCAGATGGATCCCTCATCGTCTGTACATTGCTAGTTTCTTTCTTTACAAGGTTGATCTCTCAGATCAAGTTTACCCGTGTGGTTTTCTGTGATGATTATTGGATGACAGGAAAACTAAAAGAAGGGAAAAGGGGCCTTTGACAGACATATTTGGTTGCTATATTTGCTGTTGATAAGCGTTAGCAAAACACAAATACATGTTGCTATTCCTCTTGTGGGTGCTGGTTTCAGGTTTTGGAGCAGTAGAAAGATTAGCTGTAAAAAAAGAATTCCCTGGCAGACTTTTTCAGCTCTTCCTTTGGAAGAAAATGGCAACAATTATAAAATTTCAGAACCTATTTTGAGCATCATTGGTGTGTCATTGGCATCCCTTCTCAGGAAGTTCACCTAGTCATCTTGAAACAGTGCCTGGATTCAAATGAGTTGTCATCATTACCTGTTTCATACTGATTAACTGATACTCTTCTGCACAACCCACATCTCGAGGAAGAAAGGAGTTTGCTGAGTCCTTTAGAAGTTCAGGTGAACTTTGCAATGACTCATGCAATGACTGAAAGCACATGTTTCCAATTCAACAAATATTGGGTAAACTTGAATTATTGGTGTAATTTCTTTTGTGCAATTAGGGAAGTACGACAAGGAATAAAAAAGTAGCAGGTGGCAAATGTTTTTACGTCTGTCCTGGAAAAACAGGGAGGGAAGCCAAAGAGTCTTTGCGTGGTCAGGAGTGCTGGGTATGGAGTGACCCATTAATGTGTAGTCCTGCTAAATTGAAGAAATGTCTGAAGAGGAGAATAACCTGATGTGTCAAAAATACCTTCCTAAATCAGATTAATAATTTAGATTAATTCCTGAATTCCTGTGAAAAATAAGCAAAGTACTTGCAAAATGAACTTATGCCCTGTCCCATTCGCTGCTGATTGCTTTTGAGCTTTGACTAGACAGCAAGAGGACTTGATTTATAAGGACTGAAATCTCTGTGGCACTTTTTCCCCCACAGTCTGGAGATGACACAGAAGGACTCAAGAATGCAAAACTCCGGTATTAATGAAAGTGACAAATAATAAATTTTATATCAGTACAGAAGAATTGATACTTAAACTACCAGTAACCTTGGAAAGATAACCTAGCTGATGGAAACACAGAGCTCCCAGCTTTCCAGCGGTATATTCCATTGCAGTTTTTAAATACAGATGCTAGAGGAAACGCTGAAAATTAGTAAAAAATGAGGTGGGAAAGAAAGAAATGGCTAACAAAGTGCTGCTTTCCTTTTCACCTGACATACAGTAAGTATTGTAACGACAGGGAAGATTGTACGAAGAGTGCAACTTGATTAAGCGTGAGACCCCTGATGTTTCAGGCTTGGGTTGTGTTTCTGCTCTTCTGCAGCATCTGGCCCATTTGCTGGCCCCTAAATGTGAAGCTTGGGTGATTCCTAGCAGGAGTTACAGCTTCCCCTGTTAGACTTTGCTCTTTAATTATCCAGAATAGGACAAATCAACATCTTCAAAGACCAGCACTATCTGATTATTTCCATCCATATAATCTTCAGATTGCCCCAGAGCATTCTGCTGTCTCCTAGATCTAGGTAGCAGTTTTGATCTGATTTCTCATGCTTTTGCTCACTGGGCACTGAATATTTTTGTGTCCATCTGCTCACAAACTGGAGCTAGACGTGCACGTGTGAAGTTACAGCTCACATCCCATTTGTACAGAAGGAAGCCTGTCACAGTTTTCTCTGCTACTTTATATAAAGCATTCAAACCTAACGCTAGTTCCTGGACACTGAACTTTTTTTGGTCCAGAGAGCCCTGCTTGAGCTTACATTTTATAGGTATAACTAATGGAAACCAGTTCCTCCATTATGCTATGTTTGCTTCTGGTTAGGAGGGGATGGCATGAAAAATCTGAATATTAAAAAACCAAGAAGCCTTACCAGAAGTACATTTTCATAGTACCACTTGCTGTTTGCGTTTTTATAGGTCAGACTAATTTGAAATGCATAGGCAAATCTTGTGGGTTCCCTCCTACTCCTGCTTCCTATTGTGAAGGTAAAAATTCCATTTTATGGAAGTTGATTAGTTACTTGTCTGTATTTTTAGCAAGGCTGTGCCTGAATGAAGTTTAAATCATAGCAAAGGTGAATGCAGCTTGATGGGAGCCACATACCTCGAAATGCAGCCCTATCTGGTTCAGCTGAGATCAACTGTAATTCTCTGCTCATTAAACCATTTCATTCTGATAAAATACATTAAATGAAAAAGTTTTTAGAAAAAGAGAAAAAAGGAAGACATCACAACATTATCCCTGCCAAAAAAAACCTGTTAATTAAAGGGGTTTTTCTTTCAGAGGAACATCCATGTCTGTTCATACGCATCAACCACACTAACTAGGAAATGTATTTCAGAAAAATAATATGTAAAAATCATAATAGGAATTTCTGATTAGTTTTGGCTGCTGAAAAGATTTACTTATTCTTCAAAGCATTTTAATAAACATCTGACGTATAAGCTAAAAATAATTTTTATTGGTATAAAAAATGTTTTGCAAATTTTAGTTTTGTCTTTTGAGCTGAGAAAACAGTTATCAAATTTTATTATATACGCTTATTTATTTTGCAAACATTTATTAAAATCTTGGGTTTAATTTCCTTGTGTTTCACTTCCACCTTTGTATTAGGAATAATATTTTACATGCTGTGAAATATTTTACTGTAGAGAGGATAATTTCATTACTAATTGTCAGGTACTCTCATTATTATAACTATGAGGTCCATAAAAATGCCTATTAAAAATACAAAACCAATATGAAATCCCCCTCCTTCTCCAAGCAAATGACTCATGCAGGTAGACTGATCAACTAAGATAATATGTTAGTTGCACCCTTGCTGAGTACCATCTATTTTCTCACTGACTCATCCTTTTTAGTTACACGTGTAACTAATTCTTAATTATCTATTATCTATTAGCTAATCTTCTATTTCATCCTCTTTTGAACTTCAAAAAGTATCTCAGTTTTGGATCCACGTGCAAGTCTCTAGCTTCTTCTAACAGGAATCTTGAGTCAGTTTTCAAGGCTGAAGTCTTGGCCCATCTCACTGGGCTGCATGAAAATCATTCATTTAAAAGACCAATGTTCTTGTGCAGGACCATCCTTTGGTCATGGCATGCTTAGATAACAGGCTTCTCTATCAACGACTGCAACCATATTCACCTTTGTGAATGCTCCAAACTTCCAACTTCATCTCCAGGACCTTTCTAGAGCTCTTATGAGCCACCTGTAACTTCATCTGCATAGACCCTAATCTTTCCAGCTTGCTTTTATTAAACTTGGAACTGAAAAATGTGGTATTTGCCGATTAGAACTCCTATGATGAATAAACACTTCATTCTCATTACACTGGCATGAAAATCCACTGAGGATGACTGAGACAGGATCTTGGTGCTCTTACAAACTGCCTTGATTGCATGCTACAGGCACAGCATGCTCTCTCGTATCCGAGCGCTGGTAATCTCAGACACAAGAATACTAGAAATAATCTAGTGTGTATAACAGGGAGTAAGAGGGAAGAATGCATTTTATGTAAATTTAATCAGAAAGTCCTGAAGTGGTTTGGAAAGTTGGCAGAATATAATATACCTGAAGACTCTTGCATTGCTCCTTAGCAGAGGTGTCGTTGATTGGTTGGGTTTCATGCAGCACAGTGCATGTTAATGGAGCAGAGAGCTCTTAGCGCACTAGGAAGACCCCACAGTGGACTCATGGGTGGGTTTAGCACATGTTAAGCTGTATGGTGAAATTGGATACTTAATATGAAAAGAGTTGATAGCACACTCAAGAACTCCACAGCCTATTTGTGTGTCATAGCCCATCCTGGCACAGGAAGTAGGTGTAGTGAGACAGTTCTCCAGAAGTCTAAAATCCCCATGTTGGAGATACACATGGGGTATACTGAGCTGCAAAATCCCCACTAGCTTGGACCATCAGCCCTCAACATTGCCATTTCCTTTGCTCATCATGGCTATTTCAGCATGTACCTTTGCACTGTTTTAAATAGTTTTATTGTAGGAAATCCCTCATGCCTCCTCTATCAACCATATTGCTTACTGCTGTGAAATTGGCAGTTCAGAATCCATTAACTCCCAGCTGCAAGACAGATGGCATCTGTCTGTGGTGAGAGAAGGTTTGTTGAGAAAAGGCTTTGCAAATGCTTCCCAAAGGACATCAGGCCTTCCTTTTCCTGAGAGACGCAGACAGCCTTGATTACAAATAGGCCTAGATCTTCCTTGTTCTTCACCAGAACAGGTGTTTCTTTTGCCTTACCAACCACCAAAAAAAAAAAAAAAAAAAAAAACAAAAAAAAACC